>QLIY01001258.1:0-28884 GCA_003260075.1 Phallusia mammillata | reverse complement strand
AAAAAAAAAAAAAAACCAAAAAAAATATATCATAATTGGATTCGTTTGCCAGTACATTTGAAATCCAAGTGTCTTTCAGACTGAACAACCTTTAATCAAGGGCCGCATGTGGCCCGCGGGCCGCAGGTTGCCCACCCCTGCTGTACACACTAAATATAACTTTGTTTGACGTTTTTAAAAATGCACACACTTGAGGTTGGGTGAGGGTTGCAATTATACCCATACTTTGTGTTAGTCTCTAATACCCAGACTTAGCACGGATTTGTAAATTTAAATTAAATTTAGTTTTGTTTAAGTTCAAATAATATGTGAAACCTTAAAACAAAGACATTTCTCTCGTCTCATACATATACAAAACACATATTTTTCAACATTTCGTGACAAAACTAACAAAATAAGATGTATTTTTTATTCATATGTTAAGAAGTGAGTTGTATAGTGACTACAAAAAAAATTCAGGCCATTTTTATTGTCAAACTTTTGTGTATTTATTTCAGCTACTTTGAGTATATGGGTCTGGGACCGGTGGACCAAGAGACATGTGTTGTTACGATGCACGAACTTATGCAGGATCCGTTTCGTCCTCCTGTAGACTGCAGTGCCTGTCAGAATGTCACTGGAGTAAAAATTGTGTCAAATCTATCACATGTATGTTCGTTATTTACTTATGCCCATGTTATTTAACAGATGGAAGAATTAATAATAACTGCTGATGAGCCAGTATGTAGTAAAAATATTGTGTTTGTTAATGTTTCAAACAAGTCTTCCGGCAATTACCATAACAAAAATTTTAAAATTAACAAAGTAGGCATCATTTTGATTGCACCAAGACTGCTTGACGGCGGACTCATTGTTAGCACAACACATTCAGGCATTGTCCGCCCACTAAGGACAAAATTAAAACAAACTACCTGAACGTCCTGGCAGTTAGTGCATTGTGTCACACGTGATTTGTATTATAAGCTCAAACATGCTTGTCTTATTTTGTCTTATTTGTTCTAATTTAAAACATATTAAGTTTCCAAAATTAACTAACAAATATTACATTTAGGATGAATTTTTGGACAAGTACGCTTTTTCGATGCAGCCTGTGTTAATTAAAGATGGTCAAGATGGATGGACAGCCACTGAAACTTTTAGTTTTGAATATTTTCATGAAATTTACAAGCCTGGATCAGAGGTAGGAAGTGCTCCACTCCTGTTTACCACTGAAACCAACCTTTTTTATTGTCCGGCCAAATGGTAGTTTTTTAAGTGTGCAAAAAAATGATAACTCAGAAAATCACTAAAGATTATTACCTCGAAGGCTAAAAATAGTTTTGAGCCGCATGCGGCCCTGAGCATCGTCAGCATAGGGCTAATTAGATTTTGTTAACATATTGTAGACTAGTATGATCTTTTGTTTTAGGCACTTGAAAAGGTCAAGAATGATTGTCAGTTCTTCCCATACAGAACAGAGTTCAATGATTTAGAAGAGTTTTTTAGCATGGACCCTGACCGGGTGGCTGGAAAAGCCAAACCCTGGTATGTTGGATGGTAAGTCATCTTTTTTGGTTTAAAGTAAACATTTTGTGTTGAAGTTTGTTGATCTGAGAGTTTGAAAATAAATTATTTGATTGTACGAATCATCACTGAAAACAATTGTGCTTGTAAGCGCATCAGACTCATTTGCACTACCTTGGTCATTTGATTAGTTACAGTGCACACTGTTCGGCCTATAAGGTCCCTTCTTGGCCATTGTGAACCTAAAATAGAATCATAATGCACCAGGCCAACTGAACACAATGAAAGAAATTAATCTGCAATTAAGTGGAATGGTAATTTCACTTGCAAAAACTGAATTATTCAGTATGTTTGAAAATCTCTCCCGGTGCAGTTGACAGATTAACTAAAGGACAAAACTGCTTTATCTTTATTTGTATGGGAGTTAAAAAATCATAACTTTTTTTGACATAAAGTGAAAAGTCAGAACTTTTAAAACTTTCAGTCGGTTACAAATACTGAATAAAGCTGGTTTTCCAAGTATTACCATATTACAAGGCATAGACTAAAATATCTTTTATGCTCATGTCCCTCTTATCTAAAATATAATCACCTGGATTTTCTAAAGGTAGAATGGAATGATGTTGGTAAATTGTTATATCATGACAGATTGGATTTTTGTATTAAGTTTTAACACTGTTTACCTTTTGTGATGCCCTGCATAGTTTGATTGTTACTTAAAAAATGCCAAAGGGGGTATTGAAATGTAATGGTTGAAGTTTTTTAATGGTGAACATTTCACAGTCACTGATGCACAAACTTGTCAGATGTTTGATGAAAAGTTTAAAAAAAAAAAGTTAAAAAAAACACTTTGTATCTGCCTTACTTATTTCAACCTTTACAAAATGTTTGTCAAGTCAGTAGCACTTTTTAAGCTTTATACCAGTGTCTATCTTTAATCAGGAAATAGTCTACAAAACAGTATTCCAAAATTCCATTATCTAGGAGCAACTGCGATGGAAAGGCTGCCAACGAGTTAAGGAAGCATTACAGATTGCCGTATTTCCTTCCACGAGAGCTCGACCACAGTAAAACAGACTGGGTATTTATGGGCCTGCCAGGATATGGAGCCAATATGCATGTAAGGTTTTTTCTATTGTTATCAACTTTAAGCACATGTGTTGCTGCATGTATTTACTTTGTCTAAAAATATGGGATGAATTTCAGTTAGTTAAACAATTTAAATAGTTCATCCCATTTTGCATACATAGACATTTTTCAAAGATATATACTTTGTCTAAAAAAACAGGCCAATTTGGCATTGGTTAAAGAATTTAAAAAGTTTACCTTTTTCACATACATTGACATTTTCCAAAGACATATAGTTTGTCTAAATATACAGGCCAATTTTGATTTAATTAAACAATTAAAGTGATTTGAAAAGTTCACCTTTTTACACACATAGACATTTTCCAAAGACATATACTTTGTTTGAAAATACAGGCCAATTTGGAGTTGGTTAAACAATTTAAATAGTTTACCCTTTTGCATACGTAGACATTTTCCAAAGACATCTAGTTTGTCTAAAACTACAGGCCAATATTGAATTAGTTGAGCAATTGAAGTAAATAAATAACGTCACTTTTTTACATACATGCATACAGTTTGTCTAAAAAATCAGGTCAATATTGATTTAACTAGTTGAACAATTTGAATAATTCAAAGAGTTTAAAACTTTTTACAAACAGTAATTCAGCATTTTGCCTTTGTCAGTTGTCACCAAGAAATTGTTTTAAAATGGGCATTTGTAAATAAACTGTTTTTTATATTCCGTTTCAAAGTTTCTCAGGATTTCGTAGTTACAACTTAACAACAAGTTTTATCAACTTATTTAAGTTTTAACAAAATAGAGTGAACATTGCATAGTTTCAAAATAATACAGAAGTAAATGCATTAACCTTATTTATTTTAAAAAGTTCAGTTGTGCAACAAAGTGTGTGTAAACCATGTTAACCTTACATTGCACTCTCATGGTACTGTTGTTTTCCGAGTAATATAGGGTTGATAATAAGTAATTCAAGTCCACAAATTTGCAGTCACTTTTGCATTGTGCTTAAGCCAGCCACAGTGGTGTTTTATCCTTTTGGACAAATTGTTACACAGCCAACATTCACTAATTCGGTCCAAGGGCTTTTGATACATTATAAATTTCAACCAGCATTCGCTGCAGTCTACAATTTTCAATTATGAGGTTCAGTTAAGTAGCATAAAATGCTTAAAGACCGATGTTCAAAAGTCAAAATTATTGACATGGCCTCCAATCTTGTTTTCCCATTGTTTGAAAGTGAAACTATATCTTTTTAACATAAACTTACCTAAAAACATTGCGATTGCTCAAATTTACCCCCAAACAAAACACCTTTAGTTTGCTCTCCTATCAAGCGTCTACTTATTATGCCGAACTTTTAATAGATTTTTTTCAAAAAAATGTATTGAAAAAACAACAAGACAAAAAGTGTCATTAGTAATTGGTGTCATTACAAAATCGTGTAAATTACATGATGAAAAAAACACCCCCCCCCCAAGCACTACTTGATCCATACATTAGGCGCACCGGCTTATAAGGCGCACCATCAATTTTTGAGGAAAAAAAGGATTTAAGTTGCGCCTTATGGTCCGTAAAATACAGTATATAAGTTTTAACAAAATACAGTCAACATTGCATAGTTTCAAACTTATATATACATAAGTAAATGCATTAACCAAATAATCCAAATTCATTTCCCCCCCCCCAACAAAGTGTGTGTGGACAATGTGTAACCTTACATTGCACTTCTATGGCATTGTTGTTTTCCGAGTAATTAAGGGCTGATAGTAAGTAATTCAAGTCCACAAATTTGCAGTCACTTTTGCATTGTGCTCAAGCCAGCCATAGTGGTGTTTTATCCTTTTTGACAAATTGTTACACAGCCAACATTCACTAATTCAGTCCAAGGGCTTTTGATATATTATAAATTTCAACCAGCATTCGTTGCAGTCTACAACTTTCAATTATGAGGTTCAGTTAAGTAGCATAAAATGCTTAAAGACCGATGTTTAAAAGTCAAAATTATTGACATGGCCTCCATTCTTGTTTTCCCATTGTGTGAAAGTGAAACTATATCTTTTTAACATAAACTTACCTAAAAACGTTGTGATTGCTTAAATTTACCCCCAAACAAAACACCTTTAGTTTGCTCTCCTTTTAAGTGTCTACTTATTATGCCGAACTTTTAATAGATTTTTTCAAAAAATGTATTGAAAAAACAACAAGAAAAAAGTGTCATTAGTAAATGGTGTCATTACAAAATCGTGTAAATTATATAATTAAAAAAATTAAAATAGTGTAGGTTAGTAAATGCATAAAATAAAAGTGTAATTTTATTTCACAAATGATGTATTTAAGTTGATTATCTAAATTAAATCAACATTTTGCTTTGGTAAAACTGTTAGAAATCCACTAATGAGTTCAGATGATGCACCATGTTAACATACTGTCAATACAGGAAGGTTTGTCTGGTTTATTGCGCTGCTTAACTTCCTAAACTCAGCCTCCTAAATTGCCAGCATATGTTGATGTGTTATAGCAGAATTTTTGCTTGTAATTTGCAATAAAGGCCTGATTTTAAGTTGTTCATGAGCTAACTTTTTTATAATTTTTTTAGATATTTCAGCAAAATCCAATTTTTATACAATTTAATTAATACTACAGTATTCCTAGCCCTATAAGAGCTGCCAATTACAATCAAGCCATTGTATTGGGTAAATACACTAATTTATGGCAAAATTTCATTTAGATTGACTTTGTTGGAGCGTTATCATGGCAAGCACAGGTCAAAGGGACAAAGAAATGGATGTTAGAAACTCCTCCCGAGTGTTGGGGAACTTGCATTAGCAGCATGGAGATCATAGTGAGACCCGGTGACATCAGTAAGTAATGGGACTTGAAAATTGCTGTTATAAAATCTTAGTGATAGAAAATACCACTTGTACCCCCCCCCCCAATCAAGCCATTGTATTGGGTAAATACACTAATTTATGGCAAAATTTTATTTAGATTGACTTTGTTGGAGCGTTATCATGGCAAGCACAGGTGAAGGGGACAAAGAAATGGATGTTAGAAACTCCTCCTGAGTGTTGGGGAACTTGCATTAGCAGTATGGAGATTATTGTGAAGCCCGGTGACATCAGTAAGTAATGTGACTTGAAAATTGCTATTATAAAATCTTGGGGATAGAAAATACCAACTGTAAACGACCTGCTCTCTTAAAAAAAAAGATCAAAATCAGAATTGTATGCAGAGGGAAAGTTGGTTATGGAATGGTACTAGGTTTTGAAGCAAATACAGAGTACTTAAGTATAGTGTTGTATTAGAATCAGAATTGTATGCGGAAGGAAATTTTGCCCCTAACTGAAAGTACAAACCCGAAACCCGGCCTGAATCCAAAAGAACATGCCCAAAATCTGGCCTGGAAGTACAAGGCCCAACAGTTTTTGCTATTAATAGCCCAAAAAGTCACGCGTAAATTGAAAACAAGTAATAAAAGCAATGTGTTGATACAATGACAAAATATGCATTAACAGTGCACACTGTTTCGACCTATAAGACCTTTTTCATAGCTATATGTCCTTGGTTGACCCTTTTCTCTTCAGTTGTAATCTGTTTTTCCCCGTTCAGGTACGCAAGACATGGACTTAAATAGCACTTTAGTATAAAACAAGTTGCCAGCGAAGTGGAATAAAATGTATTCAAATACAGTAATAATTCATCCCCCAGTAATAATGGGGAAGAGTTATTACTGCATTTAAAGATTTAAAACTGCTAAAACAACATCAAATGTAACTTTGTAATGTATTGAAAAAATTCCATGGATATATTACTTGTGTTGTATTGAATTGATTCCATTGATATTAAACTGAGCTTTTTGTAGTTGTTTTGGACACAAACAAGCCCCCCCCCCCTGCTCTCAAAAAAAAGATGAAAATCAGAATTGTATGCGGAATGAAATTTGGCCTCTAACTGAAAGTACAAACCCGAAACCCGGCCTGAATCCAAAATAACAAGTCCGAAATCTGGCGTGGAAGTGCAAGGCCTGCAAGTTTTTGCTATAAAAAGAACAAGAGTAAGTCTGGCCCAAATCGTAAACAATGGATAAAAGCAATGTGTTGATACAATGACAAAGTATGCATTAACAGTGCACACTGTTTCGACCTATAAGACCTTTTTCACAGCTATATGTTCTTGTTTGAACCTTTTCTCTTAAGGTGTAATATGTTTTTCCCCATTAAGTTACACTAGACACGGACTTAAATAGCACTGTAGTATAAAACAAGTTGCCAGTGAAGTGGAATAAAATGTATTCAAATACAGCAATAATTCTTCCCCCAGTAATAATGGGCAAGAGTTATTACTGCATTTAAAGAAAACAACATCAAATGTAACTTTGTAATGATTAAAATAATTTTATGGATATTTTACTTGTGTTGTAATGAACTGATTCCATTGATATTAAACTGAGCTTTTTGCAGTTGTTTTGGACACGAACAAATGGTTTCATGCCACAGAGATTGTTGGAAACGATACAAGTATTGTGATCGGCTCGGAATACTACTAAGCAAGGCAGGAAGTCATGGAAATCGAGTGGGTAGCATATGCTCGAATCTCATCGTAATGCCACGACTGATGCAATCTTTTGCAAAGTTAACTATAAATAATCATACACATGCTATGACTGTAGATATATTCTTACTTCATGTTTCTGCTATCTTAGAGTCTGTAATGATTGAATGTTGTAAATTTTAATGCCTTTTATTCATCCTTGTGTTTTATTTCAGAAATGGTTTTCTTTTACATTAAATATTAGTATTGGAGTAACATACAAAGTAGTTGTCTTATGAACTGAATGTTTATCTTGTAATATTTATGCAAACATGCATACAAATATTTTACTGATTATAAGAACAATTTTGGGTAAATTTAATTTTTATGACTATCTGTTAATGAGAATTTTGTTTTTAGCTAATCTTCAATTCTGTATTTTGTTTATTTGTGTTTGACAATACTCATTATATTCAGTGGTGGAACTCAAATTTTTTGTCAGCTGGTTCCATCACAAAAGTCGTATTTTTTAGCTGGTTCTGTTACAAAAAGTCCATTGACAATAACCGGTAATGCTAACCGGTTCACTGGTCTCATAAAATTTCTTGAGATGGTTCTGTAGAACCGGGCGAACAGGCCATATCGCACCACTGGTTAAAATAGCAAAGCCGCAATGTCCAAACTACAAATCGTAATCACCATTTTTTTGCTATTTGCAACCACCCATTGTGCCATTCAAGGCAACTCTTGATACTTCTTTCATCATTTTTTCAATTTGTGTTGTTATATTTTTCTTCCCCAGTGAACTTTATTTTGCAATAGTGTTTTGTTGTATATATTTGCTTTGCAACTTTTATTGCGCCAGTTCAATCATGCAGCAGTTTTCATTCACTTTTGTAGAATGCAAAACCATAATGTACAGCACTATTACTCAAGAACCTTCCTAAACACCCTTACTGTTTCAAAATCGTTTTTTTTTCAAACCTACATCACATAAATGTTAAAATACATTTACTAAACATGACAAAAGAAAGGCATCTTTTAAGATTACCTACTTCCTTTTCCAAAAACTTCAGTTAATAAAAAATACTAAATATTGTTTTGCTGTCGAAACATGCAAAATAATCAACATGAATATCATGCAAACAGTGGTGGGATTCAAATTTTCAGCCGGTTCTATCATGAAAGTCATATTTTTCTGCCGGTTTTGTGACAAAAAGTCCATTGACAGTAACCAGTGATGCTGAATCGCACCAATTCCATTTTGCATAACTTACTTGCAGCATTTTGCCCAACCTTAATCCATTCAGCTTCCAAAATATGTTTTAAATTTTATCGCTGTACCCCCCCCCCAGTCCATTGACAGTAACCAGTGATGCTGAATCGCACCAATTCCATTTTTGCGTAACTTACTCGCAGCATTTTGCCCAACCTTAATCCATTCAGCTTCCAAAATATGCTTTAAAATTTATCGCTGTACATAAATATTCATAAGATAGCTCTGTTAGTTTGTTTTTCATGCGTTTCTTGCCAATCCCTTTTCACTGTCATTTTTTTAACATTCATCCCCATTTTGTGTTCGTGTACCCCCTCTTACATCTTATACTCAGAGAAAGAAGCTTAATTTAAGCTGTGCTGACCTGATCAAAGTCAATGGGACTCCAAGTGCAATAAAAACCTGTAAATATTGTTAATAAAAGATCCCTCCTGTTTTGTTTTTTCATTTTCCCAGAGTTTTTATGTTTTTGTTGTTGTTTGCTGAAATTGAGATTGTGGACAACATGTTACTGCCATTTTATTGTTTGTCTGTTTTACATTTTTCAGAATAAATCACAGATTATTGTAAGTTGTGATATGTTATGAGTGTTTTTCACCCCCCCCCCTGTTGTTTGCTGAAATTGAGATTGTGGACAACATGTTACTGCCATTTTGTTATTGTTTGTTTTACATTGTTCAGAATAAATCACAGATTATTGTAAGTTGTGGATATGTTATGAGTGTTTTTTGAATCTTACCCCCACATGAGCAAGTCAAACTCACGAAACCATGGTCATCTGTGCATACAATACAAATTAAACCCTTTTTCTTAGAGCTGAAAGTACCGTCACATATTTGTTTTAGATGTACGCAAGTTTAAAACAAATTAAAACATGTGCTTGCAATTGCAAACAAATGTTAAATTCACTAAAAAATGGTAACAACATACAACCTATACCAGTGGCCTCCCCTGGTGTACTAAGGAGGGCCACTTTAATGCATTTTTTAAAATAGGAGGACATTGATCATGACAGCTCATAATATGCGAAAGGATGATGAAGTTTTCTTTGTATTGGTTTGACAAGGCTTGGGAATAACAATTTTATTAAATCTTTATTAACAAACTTATCTGCCAGGCGATATTGTGCACATAGAACTTCATTTAAAACAAGGGAATGCGAACATTTTCCAACTTATCAGTCAACAGTACAGTATAGTGAGAGGCAACCATACAGTATTGGGTTATTTGGTCGCAATGAGGGGGGGATAGAGATCATTGACACCTGTATTGCTGAAAAATTTCAACCACTAATTGTTCTCCCCCCCCCCCCCCGCCTGTTATGAAGAAAAAATGCAACTTCAAAACACCAAGTTTTTGTAAACGATTAGATAAAAAATAAGATCTGTCTATCTATCGCAGGCGAGTCGACAGAAAAATTACAATTTACAAAAATGAAAATATGTCGTTTAATTTCTGTTTAACGCTCTTATAAATTATTTAGGGGTTGGTTTTAACTTTAGATGTTTCCCCTTAATGTAAAAATTTTCAGGTGGCGGGAAAAATAAATATCCAATGAGCGATTAGTGTTCGTGTTTTGCTCGTGGATTTTTTGTTTGTTTGCATAATTTAGGTTTCTAATTGTAAATTACAACTCAAATAATGCGTTTGGATGCAATTACTTTGTTGATTATAGCTTAGTAACCATAGTTAGTATAAAATCGGCAGTGAAAAGATTGCCACTGAATGTTTTTGCATGATTTTGCGAATGTCCAGTTTTTGTTTCAAGTTTTCATTGTCAATGTCAACCTGTCAGTCATAGTTGAGTTTGGTCGTGAAGGTATGATACCAAAATCTTGTGTTTACTAAAACATTTTTTGTGTTATAAGGAAACACTGGACTTAAGTTTACCAAAGATTTTAATCAGTGATAATGGGAAATGAAAATTCTACTGCGGGTCAGTTTGGCAAGAAAATAAACAATGATATTGTGATAAAATGGCGGAAAGTCACTGCTGAATGTCAGTTTGGTGCTAGAGAGGGCCAGGCAGTCTGTGCCCATGGTTCAAAGCTGTATGCATTTGGAGGGGTCATGTTTTTGAAAGATCAATCAGGTGACGGTGGACAGGATGTCGAAACAAATGACTTGTTGGTTTTTGACTCAAAAACCAAAAAATGGCAGCAAGAGAAATGCCTTGGTGAAGTTCCAAGCCAAAGATCAGGTTCTTGCATGACCACTGCAGGCAATTGTTTGTATATGTTTGGAGGATTAAGCCAACTGTGTGGTTGGATGAATGATTTATACGAGTTTAATCTTGAAACCAAACACTGGAGGAAAATTGAGACATCGCTTGCCCCAAGTCCTAGGGATAAAGTTCTCTCAGTCGGCGTCCGTGGCAAGGTTTACGTCTTCGGAGGTTTTGGGCCTGCTCCCGTGGAAGATGAGGAATCAGTTCTGGAAGATATTGATGAAAATGATGAGGAGTATGAAGATATGGAAGAGGAAGAGCTACAGGAAATGCGAATGCAAAATGCTGCCAATTTTACTTGGTCAAATGAGTTGTTTGTGTTTGATACCGCCACAGAAAAATGGTCGCTTATTGCCCCCAGTGATTCAATGATTCCTACAGCAAGAGCTGCTCACAGTCTTGACTACTTGAAGAATGAAGATGCCCAGGAATTTTTGTATGTGTTTGGGGGACGTGATAGCGTTGCGCGACAAAACGATTTGTGGAGATTTAACCTTAGCACAAACACTTGGGAGTCGTGCAAAAACAAAGGCTGCAAACCGCAACCAAGATCTTTTCATGCGTCAGTGATGGTGAAAAATCGTTTAATCATCCATGGTGGACGTGGTGTAACCAACCAACACTTCAGCGATTTTAACATCTACGATACCAGTTCGAATGAATGGTTTCAGCCTGAAGCGAAAGCTGAAAATGAGGTTGAACCACCAGCAGTTGGGCTACACAGTTTGTGTGTTATTAACGATGAAGTTTACCTGTTTGGGGGAAGCTCAGACCTCGATCCTGCTACTGGAACGTGCACAAAGATTTACAACGACTTGTACACCATTGAAACTAAGGACATTTTAAGTGGTGGCACAGTTAAAGAGCCTGAAAGCACAGAAACAGAATATGTTCCTTCAATGCTAAACTTGAAACCTGCTGCAAATTCTGACTCTGGCAAAAACGAAATCTTAACCTCCTCATAGAAATGTCTGATCAGTCTGGATTAATAAGTTTTTTATTGTTCAATGTTTACCATGTTGCTAAGTACATAGTTGGTAAACATATCTCTACAAAATTATTAAGCAACAAACAAACAGGATTCATGTAATTGTTTCTGGCTTAGTCTTTCTCAAAAATGGACATTATTATGAAGTGGTAATATTGGAAAAACTTGGTTGATTTATAGATCTAATGACAAGTTATTTTTGCACAAAAACACCTGCTGCCAATTTGTATGTATTTTGTAATACCAGATACTTTTTGTGTGTTTTGATACATAAAACCTATAAGATCGTTAAAAGGCATTTTTTATTGTGTAGAATTTATGCAAAGTATGTTTAAATCAAATGTGGTTGCTTAGGAACAACATACTTTATTTGGATTTTGAGTTTTTTTATTTTGTACCAATTCGTTCCTGTTTCATTTGTATAATTGTGTGAAAAGCATGTTTTTCTTAAACTTGTAAATTTTTTTAGGTAAAGACTTTTAGGTGTTATTTGTATTGTGCCATAAAGTAGTTTTTGTTGGAACTGTGTACACAAAAGAAGACCCCCCCCCCAATTGTGTGAAAAGCATGTTTTTCTTAAACTTGTAAATTTTTTTAGGTTAAAATTGTTAAGACTTTTATGTGTTATTTGTATTGTGCCATAAAGTAGCTTTTGTTGGAACTCTGTACACAAAAGAAGGAAGTCTTACTGGATTTATTGCAGGTAATATCTGGTTTTATCACCTGCTTTAACAATTGCTTTTCACAATAGTAGTTGTTTTTTACAACTTTTTGATTTTTTTTAAGTGGTGTCCTACCTAATGTTACATTATTGAGTGTAGTTTTTTATTGGGAAATGTCTTTTAGCTTTCATACTAAAATGTGGGTATTCTCAATTCATATTTATAGTGTGAAGTGAATCCTAATGTTAATTAAATAATAACACTCAGCAAATTTCTGCCCATATCCATGCCACATTAACAACAATTTTCTGTACACGTTTGAAAACCTATTTGGGTACAATGTTGTGCCTGTTTTTTAGTAATTGAACAAAGAACAGAAATCTAAATAAAACAGATATATATATCTGATAATTTACATGTCAGTTTTCCCAAACAATTTTCATATATTTGCTTTATATTTTGTTCTAAATTAGTGTTTCCTAACAAAAGATAGGCACAAAAATCTCATAACCCATACAATTGAACGGAATATATTGAACAAATTGCTATTTGGTAACATTAGAAATGTTTCAGGTATAGAAGCATGGAAATTGAAGAGGATTGTTCCGCGAACTTTGGTGATTCTGTTTTGTCACAACCAACATATTCAGGAACACAACAATCCAAGTAATTTTGCTGCTCTGATTCTAAAGATTTGTTATTTCGATCAAATAATTTAAATGTTGCATATACCACTGATAGAGAATGATTGTATCACATCAACTCACTGGTCTGACAGGGTATTCTGCCTTAGTAAAACTTCGTTCAAACATCAGACTTCAAGTGTTCATGAAGGTTGCCTTTGACACAATGTAGTGACATTGTTTTACACAAACAGTAGTTAAGTACTTTGATTTATGATTTTGTGTTCTTTTATTGCAGAGAAGAAAAAGTGGAGATTCGAAAAAACTACCGAAGATTAATAGAAGAAACGCAACAAAATAAAGAAGACTTAGTAAAACCGCAAAACAATGGATTAATTGAAAACATCAAAAAAGCTCATCAGCTGTTTCAAAATGGTTTGTTTCTCTGCAAATCTTACTTGCTTGTGCATGCTGCAATAATGTGGTCCTTTTTTCAATTTAATAAGTTTGAAAAATACTATTTAATCGCTAATTTGAGATAAAAGAGCAGTTTTCTACATTGTCCAAAATTGGGCTAATTTTTTCTTTTTGTCATTGTTTGTAACACATTGTGAACTTATTGTAGCACAGAAGACATGCATATAAAACCTAATAAAACCTGATTTTAGCATTGAAACTTATAAATTCGCTGCTTACCAAAAAAAAAAAAACTCTCAGGAGTGTGCAAACTTCGCTCAAAAGTATAATTTTAACTTCAGTTTGGGAATCTGCATGCAATAAAACAGAATACACAATTACCCAAATTGCATTGCTGTATTGCTTGTTACCATATCCAGCCGTGTACTTTACAAAATACTAAATTTCGCATTTGGTGTAAATATTATTTACAGTCCAGGGTACAAGGGAAGGGGCACTCGATTCAAGATTCATGTCATTAGCTGTGTCGCTTGGAGCACAGAAAACTAATCTACTACAAACTGATCTCATCGCATTTCAGCCGGATGAATTTGTGCAAAAACTGGTAAGATAACTTTGCTTGGTGCTAGGGTTATTAAGTCACATTGTTTTGTTTCTTTCTTCTGTCTAACACTGGTTTGTTCCAAGCGTTAGGTCAAAATAGAGTGCTTTCAACTTATTAAAATGTACACATGCTAGTTAGTTATTTATCCAAAGTTGATTTTCCTAAAGTTTGACCCCGAATGACCTAGTGGTTCACCCGCAGGCCCCCAAAACATAAAATTTAGAAAAGGCTGTATTTACCAAAGTACATGATCCAGAAGTTTCATGCTTTGTTGGTTGGTGCATTGTAAGGTGTTTTAAATCATTCTGTAACTCCCCCCCCCCAAAGTTGATTTTCCTAAAGTTTGACCCCGAATGACCTAGTGGTTCACTCGTAGGCCCCCAAAACATAAAATTTATAAAAGGCTGTATTTACCAAGGTACATGATCCAGAAGTTTTATGCTTTGTTGGTTGGTGCGTTGTAAGGTGTTTTAAATCATTCTGTCACGTTTAGTTGGATTCACCCATTTTCAACCTATCAGTCCCAAATATTCGTTTTTCTGTTAACCATTCCTTTAGATCAGAAATTCAATCCCTATTATGTAAAGAAAATCTCTTGCTGTTCTTAACCAGATTATTTTGTATTAAGCTGCAGGCAGTGCACACTGTTTTGACTTATAAGTTCTCATCAGTGCAGCTGGTGACGAGAGAGCGACCGTGTAGCCACCCAACGGCACTCCAGTTTGTTGGGAGCAGCAGGGTAAAAACCCATGCCTCACCTAGTCTGTTTAACGCCACAACTGGGCATACACCACAGACGAAAGTGTCTCACAGTGTGCACTGTCTGCAGCTTATTATTTATTAGCTCTATGCTTTTACATTTTTATTCTAAATATATAGAAAAGCCACCTTTGTAGTTATTTCTCTGTACTACTTAGTTCAGCCTAAATCAAAAATCAGCTGTTTAATAAAACAATTGCTGACTTGTTAACTAACTAACGCTTTATGATTGTGACATATTTTAAATGGATTATTAGATCACAATGATGGAGGGTCGTCCCCCCCCCCCATTTTTATTCTAAATATACAGAAAAGCCACCATTCTAGTTTTTTCTCTGTACTACTTAGTTCAGCCTAATTCAAAAATCAGCTGTTTAATAAAAACAATTGCTGACTTGTTAACTAACTAACACTTTATGATTGTGACATATTTTATATGGATTATTAGATCACAATGATGGAGGGTCGGGTTGCCGCTGACGACCCGGAAGATGTAACAATTCCTGAATCTGGATGGGATGCGCTTGGAAAGACGGCAACTTTACATTTCAGAAGTTTGGTTCCTGCTCTACACCCACTGTTAGTAAGAAAACTTGGTGCTTTTATTGTTGTGAAGCAGCACCAGTATATATAAGTAAAAGTTTGATGTATTTTTTGAAATTGAATTAAATTTATGTGTTGTTGTTTAAGAGCGTAAACAAGAATCTGTAATCGTTATAAACCTCAATATAGATAAATAGTGTGTAAAATAGTCTATTAAATTAGGAATAAAGTTATTTGCAACACACACTTAATTATGCGCATTAAAAAATATCTTTTAGTGGCTGTTTTCTATGCCCCCGCAGAATACAGCTCGTGGCCACCTTGGGGGGCCATTGGCCCTGCTTGAGAACCACTGGTATATCCCATCTAAGTTTTTTTGTACATTTATTGAGACTAACCAAAAAAAATTTGTGATTTGTAAAAAGAAAAAAATTGTGTTATTTTATTTGCACATTTCTAAAATTTCCCCCCCCCCGAATAAAGTTATTTGCAACACACACTTAATTATGCGCATTAAAAAATAAAATATCTTTTAGTGGCTGTTTTCTATGCCCCCGCAGAATACAGCTTGTGGCCATCTTGGGGGGCATTGGCCCTGCTTAAGAACCACTGGTATATCACATCTAAGTTTTTTGTACATTTATTGAGAGTAACCAGAGAAATTTGTGATTTGTAAAAAGAAAAAAAGTGTGTTCTTTTATTTGCACATTTCTAAAATTGACTTTTACATTTAGTCTGGGGACATTTGACCCCAATGCGACCCCTAAACCCAAGACGAATCGAAACAAGCAGAACGATGAAGCCCAGGGGAAAACCCAATTGCCCCAACATCTTACTAACTTTCGAGTTGACCAGAAAGAGGCAACGCCGGAGGAAATTGAAAGAGTTCTGAAAATTGTCCGAGGATTCTACTCCGATGACCGTAAGATTCCTCTTTTAAGTTATTGACCTCGCTGCCACGTTGTGCAGTCATGCTACAAAGCTCCTGGGCTTTGCTGAGCCCAATTTGAAAACCTCAAGCCATTTTTTCCTCACTAGCCATTTCTTCATGGGTATTGGAATAACTTATGATAATCAACAATAGACAACACAAAAAGACACAGGCGGATTTGTCAAAATGATTAATTTGGTTATTCCATAGTGTAAAGTGAGCCATGTCTTTTGTGACCGGGCTCTTTTTCTTAGTTATAAAAAAAATAAATTCTGGTCTTTTATTGTTAAGCAGACATAGGCGCCCACTTGCTAGAACCGGTGGGTGGCAGAACAAAAAGAACTAATAGTAGTCACCTAAAGTTGCATAACACTTTCCATCGCTGTTTGTGATCTATATTGGCATATACATTGCCCTTGCAGCGGAAGCAGTTAAACATTAGAACGGATTCCTAAAATGCCAAACTTGTTTATGGCATGGTTGACAGCACATATGCCGAAAAGGCAGCACCTGCAGTAGTTCTCAAACTGTGCGTTGCGACACCCCGGTGCGTCGTTTCAATTTTTCAAGGGCGTCACAGAATAGCCCAGTTTTGTGGCCCCCCCCCCCCTAAAAACCTAAATTTTCTACCACTACCATGTCTTCATGTGTGGGTATAACTTGTGACACTCACCAATAGCCAACAGGAAAATACACCGATGAAATTGTCAAAATGATTACTTTGGTTATTTCATCATGTAAAGTGAGCCAGGGTCACGTCTAAAACTACAGGCCCACTCATGCAATAGAAAAAACT
This sequence comes from Phallusia mammillata, assembly GCA_003260075.1. Taxonomy (NCBI): domain Eukaryota; kingdom Metazoa; phylum Chordata; class Ascidiacea; order Phlebobranchia; family Ascidiidae; genus Phallusia; species Phallusia mammillata. The sequence continues at coordinate 11,938 of QLIY01001258.1, read as the reverse complement.
GCGGGCCCACAGTTTTTCCTCGCGGGAGACGCAACAAGCACTGGATATAGTGGGCCCGCGGTTTTTCCCCCCCCCCCCCCCCCCCCCCCCCCGTCTATTTATAGGTGGGCAGGGTGCTCACAGGTTTTCAGCGTTACTTTACAAGGGCCTAAAACTATAAAAAGCTAAGCTCTTAGATGCGGTTATATTTGAAATCTAACCTCACTGTCCCCCCCCCCTAAAACTACTTAGCGGTCACCCAAACCAAACCTTAAAAAACCTGCCTGCACCCCCTAGGAACAGTTCTCGTACCTCTTGGTGATGTGTCCAACCCTTGTTAAGAACCCTGATTTAAGGGGCCCTGGAACTGTAAAAAGTTAAGCCCCTAGATGTGGTTATATTTGAAATCTAACCTCACTGTTTTTCACAACTTTTAGCTACACCGATTGACTACTTTGAGTTAGTGGTGAATCCGGACTCGTACAGCCACACCATAGAAAACTTATTTCACCTCTCGTTTCTTGTAAAAGATGGATTAGTTCGAGTGTTCCTCAATGACAATGGGATTCCTGTGGTGGAACCGACTGCGGACCGGAGTACGAAAAAGAATTCAAACAAAACTCCACAAAAAGCATGCAATCAGGTTTGTACCAAAGATATCTCGAGTTTTTTTCTGTAAATGTTAGCAGATGTACTTACAAAACAGGGAGATGTAAGCAAGATTGAAAAAAAGTTAAAATATGTCCAAATGTGACCCCCCCCCCCCGCCACACCATAGAAAACTTGTTTCACCTGTCGTTTCTCGTGAAAGACGGGTTAGTTCGAGTGTTCCTCAATGACAATGGGATTCCTGTGGTGGAACCAACCGCGGACAGGAGTACAAAAAAGAATTCAAACAAAACCCAACAAAAAGCATGCAATCAGGTTTGTACCAAAGATAGCTCGAGTTTTTTTGTGTAAATCTTAGCAGATGTACTTAAGAAACCAGGCCCAAATCGGAACTATTGCCCACATTAGGCCTGAAAGTTAAATTTCCCAATGTAAAATTGTGACATAAATAAGACTAAATGTTAAAATCGAATCACAAGCACTATGTCCTGCCTTGTATGCTGCACATGTCAGCTTCGTAGTAGGGGATCGCCAGTTCGACTATATCATCTAAGAAGAATACATTTGAACTGGGTTCGCTCTCAAGCATTCATGCAGGCCAGCAATCATATCCGACTTATATATAAATCATGGTGTGTCAGGCATATTGAAGGTGTAATACTGAATCAACTGGTCTCCCAAGCATTCCCATATGGCAAGACACAGGCCAGAAAAATCTAGATCCCATTATGAGTGTATTTACCTTAGTTAATATAGGGCAAGTTGCTTTGCTTTGACTGCGGGGCACAGATAGGAGTTTTTTTCTAATCCTGTTCACCCAATTTTCGATTTGAATCATCAAAGTGAAAATCTTTATGCTGTAACTTTGGTTAACATGGCAACTGTATTGTACTACCCCCCCCCCGAAACCAGGCCCAAATTGGAACTATTGCCCACATTAGGCCTAAAAGTTAAATTTCCCAATGTGAAATTGTGACACAAATAAGACTAAATGTTAAAATCGAATCACAAGCACCATGGCCTGCCTTGTATGCTGCACATGTCAGCTTTATAGGAATGGATCGCCAGTTCGACTATATCAGCTAAGATGTATATTTTTATACTGGGATCAGCCCTGAAGCGTTCATGCAGACCAGCGAACACACCACACTCACTTAAAATCAAATAACGCCAAACCTATTGAAGGCATCATACCGAATCAAGCTGGTCTAGCATTCCAATATGGCAAGGCAGAGGCCAGAAAAATCTAGATCCCATTATGAATGTATTTATCTTAGCTAATATAGGGCAAGTTGCTTTGCTTTGACTGTTGGACCAAATAAGGTTTTTTTTTTAATCCTGTTCACCCAATTTTCGATTTGAATCATCAAAGGGAGATTTTTCTGCTGTAACTTGTGCTTACATAACAACTGTATTGTACAGCATGCTGAACACTTTGTTGTTACAGATAATGGTTTCAATGTCAATGGATGAATGGGAACAAGTGATTGATGCTTACCAACTGAAGGGAAAACCCCCATATATTCCCCCAAGTGTGATTAGCAAAAAATGAAAGACCTGCATTTTAAAGTTTGTTTACAGCCAGAGCGATTTGCCCACAGGTGTGTTGACTGCTTATCAGTAAAAAGTTGTTAGAATCAACTCTTTGGCCGCACAGTTTCTAACTGTCAATGTTCTGTTCTTATTAGCTGTAAACTATTTGCAATTTTATCCAATATGACAAACCCTTTAATCTTATGCTTTTAACCATTTTATGGGATATCTTTTAAGCAAATGGTAAATGTTGTTTGGAAAAGCCAGACTTTACCTACCTTATATAGTGTAAGATTCTTTTATTTAGATAAAAAATGTTTTTGAAAAATTGCAATGCTTACTAATGGTCTTTTAAAGAACTAACATCAAAATCTGCTAAAACCAGTTGCTAAAAATAGGTGGCTAAAAAAACTACATACCCATCTCATGCAACAATACTTTATGTAAATATGGCTTTTACTCTGTTTATGCAAAGCCTATGACTATTTTGTTACTAGTTCAGCCTTTCTTATTGGTTTCATGTCAAATTACTTGTATTTTAGCAGAATTTTTTTGTTAAAAACTATTTTTTTTTAGGGCAAGAGCAATCAAAGGGATTATTGCAAGTGTTTACTTTTGCCTGGAATGTCACCACCTACACCCACATTACTTCATCATGTTCAACTCATTTTTTCTGACTGTTTGTTTGTTTCTTTATTGACTGATGCAGCAAAGTTCTCAGATAGGGGATTCCACCCGATTTCAGAATTACAAGTTCCAATTTTTCAGTGGTGGGATTCATATTTTTTGTCAGTCAGTCCTGTCACAAAAGTCATATTTTTCAGCCGGTTCTGTTGCAAAAAGTCCATGGACAGTAACCAGTAATGCTAACTGGTTCGTTGGTCTCATACAATTTCATGAGACAGTTCTGTAGAACTGGTGTGACCCGGCTGAATCCCACCACAGGGTACTACTATGCACTGTGAACTTTTTTTTTCTTGCCATGGAAATTTGCTGCAACTTGTGTTCACTGTACAAGCATCGTGTGCCGGAAAAATGGCCCAAATTAAACAGTTTTTTTTCAGAGCCACATGCGTTTTTTGTTTACATACAAACTGCCTTTGAATGAAAGTGCGTGGAAATTTTTCTCTAGTTACCTTCTAAGTTTGTTTCAGACTTGCATTGCATGGCAAAGTTGGTTTCTGGCTTAAAATCGATTCACCAGTGCTGGACCATGAAATAAATAGTAAGGAGTAATCATTTCCAACATTTGTTGGGGTATTCAAAGAAAAACTTGTTCATGTTGGTCATAAAATAATTTGTTGTTACTTGAAAAAAAAAAAACCCCCCCCCCCAGTAAGGAGTAATCATTTCCAACATTTGTTGGGGTATTCAAAGAAAAATTTGTTCATATTGGTCATAAAATAAATTGCTGTTACTTGAAAAAAAAAATTGCAGACCAGAGCAGTGTTTCAAAAACCTTTTTTAACTTGTACCAAACTACCTTTTCTTTTTTTGTCCCAACAAAAACTAGCAAAAGGTTTTCACAACAGTTCACAGAATATTTATTTGATCTGCTGTTTGTCACCAATTATAAATACGTCAAAAATTAAGCGAAGAAGCAGAAAATTGCATCAACTAAAGCATGTTGCTTGTGATTAGCAAGCATGCGTCAAAATATAAATTAGACTTCAAGTTTATAGAGCTTTTTTTATTATGATAAACATACTTGCCAGAAGAACTCTATAAACTTGATACTATGACTGACAGCAATAGCTTATATAAGTAAGACTTGTTGTGAAATCTACAACATTTAAAGCTTAAATGGAACCTCTATTTGAAAATCGATCTTTGATCTCATAAAGCATTTAATTAGGACTATGGCAGTGGTTCTCAACTGGTGGTCCATGGTGACTTTATGGTCCACAAGTTGTTAAACATATTTGGTGATAATTTGGAAATAGTTGCAAGTAATTTATTGAATATTCAGTACATAGAAGGCCTCTCCAAGTTATTAGCCAATCATGCAGTGTTTTTTAAGGTGTTTACCGAAACTGTCCCCCAAATTTCTCGAGGTTTCCCAAAATTTGGACTTTGGGCCCCCCCCCCACACCTCTAGTGGTCAAACCTTTAAACATTGGCGGATTGGGCTCAAATCATGTAGTACTATTGATTGAATTATTGTGGTTTCATAGTATTATTATTTAAGCCCAGTGCTGATCACTGTGTTTTACCTTACAACACCCGACTTTCTCATGGTAATCTCTTGAAATGCATTATTTTTAACTTTGCATGTGTGGGGACCCATGAGTTTCTGCCTGCAGAAACAACTAGGGTTATAAAAGACGCTGGATAATGTGGGACCCAATATAAAATAAGCATAGGAAATATATGAATGTTTTAAAATAGGTTATAGTGTATAGGCAATGACAATATGTGCTAAGCCACCCTTCTAGTTTGATCTGCTGTTTGTCACCAATTATAAATACGTTAAAAATTAAGCGGAGAAGCAGAAAATTGCATCAACTAAAGCATGTTGGTTGTGATTAGCAAGCATGTGTTGAAATACAAATTAGACTTCAAGTTTAGAGCTTTTTTTATTATGATAAACATACTTGCCAGAAGCAGCAATAGCTTATATAAATGAGAATTGTTGCGAAATCTACAACATTTAGGGCTTAAATGGAACCTCTATTTGAAAATCAATCTTTCATCTCATAAAGCATTTAATTAGGACTATGGCACTTGTTCTCAACTGGTGGTCCATGGTGACTTTGTGGTCCACAAGTTGTTGAATATATTTGGTGTAAATTTAGAAATAGTTGCAAGTAATTTATTGAATATTCAGTACATAGAGGCCTATCCAAGTTATTGGTCAATCATTGTTAGCTGTAAATCATTTTATATTACTCTTGGAAATTCTGTATTGAAGGAATATATTTCAAGCCAATATGATTGTTGTGGATGCTTTATTTATCCTTATACTTAAAAATGGACTGGTCCACAATTTAATTAAATTTGTGGTTCATGGCCTGAAACGAGTTGAGAAACACTGGACTTCGACGTTTGAAGCTTTAAAATCAATAGAACTCAAGTTTTATGTGATCTTCAAATGGATTTCTCTTAACTAACTCAATTTAATTTAGAAAGCCTGTCACAAAATTTGCAAAGGCGAGTGCAGAATTGTATGTTTGACTGGAATCAGTAAAATGGGCCTGATTTTATTCTAACCTTACACTTGGTTTCATTTGTGTAGTAATTTTATCAACTTTGGCCCTTAAAATTCGTATTTTTACCCCCCCCCCAACTACTTAGCGGTCACCCAAACCAAACCTTAAAAAAACCCTGGTTAGCTGTAAATTATTTGATATTACTCTTGGAAATTCTGTATTGAAGCAATATATTTCAAGCCAATATGATTGTTGTGGATGCTTTTTTATCCTTATATTTAAAATTGGACTTGTCCACAATTTAATTAAATTGGTGGTTCATGGTCTGAAACGAGTTGAGAACCACTGGACTTTTGGGAGCTTTAAAATCAATCGAGCAAAAGTTATATTTTGTCTTCAAATAAGGGGATTTCTCTTAAATAACTAAATTTAATTTGCAAAGCTTGTCAAAAAATTTCCAAAGGCGAGTGCAGAATTGTATGTCTGACTGGAATCAGTAAAATGGGCCCGATTTGGTTCTAACCTTACAGTTGGTTTCATTTGTGTGGTAATTTCATCAACTTTAGGACTTGAAAATCGTATTTTTGCCGAGAGCGGCTTATACTTTCGGGTTTGGATCCGTATACAAAAAAGCCCTGACGAAACCAAACCATCAATTAAGTTAATAAACCGGAGCTGGCTTCCTAATGTTCAAGCGAAAAATGTAGGCAACTGCACAAAAACTAAGCTTGCGTTTTATACAAGCCTTTTCCCGCGTCTTTTAGCCCCCCCCCCCGAGCGGCTTGTACTTTCGGGTTTGGGTCAGTTTACAAAAAAGCCCTGACGAAACTAAACCATGAATTAAGTTAATAAACCGGAACTGGCTTCCTAATATTTAAGCGAAAAATGTAGGCGACTGCACAAAAACTAAACTTGCGTTTTATACAGGCCTTTTTCCCGCGTATTTTAGTTTAAATCGCGGTGGAACGCAAAGTGATTATTTCGTCATAAACGTGGCGCTCTTTTCAGGCGCTGATATCGCAGGTGAGAAAGGTCGACCCGAAGCTGGGGTCAAGTCCATCCAAAATTTGTCCTTCACCCTAAAATACAAGAAATAATTACATTTCTACCGTCAGATTATAAAGAAAAACTTTATGGTGATTTCATACAGGGCCGGTTCAGACTGAGGGGTACAGGAGGGGCTGAAGTCCCCCTAAAACAACGACATTAAAAGGCCAAACGTCCTCCTTTATTTCGCAAATAAACGGGCCCTTTGTCACGTTGTCTAACCCTTACCACTAATTCATGGAAACTCCTACTTATGTTTGTCAAATTAGGGCAAAAACAAAATGTGAAATAAGCCAGTAACATGAAGTGTGCTGTTGTTGGTTAAAGCCCCCCCCCCCCCCCCCCCCCCCCCCCCCCCCCCCCCCCCCCCCCCCCCCCGGATTAGGCGAAGATCCGGATTAACCGGTGTCGATTAGTTAAAGCCTTACCACATAACAAATCATCTGTACCTCGAGGTTTGTTTGAATTAGATGAAAATCCGGATTAACTGAGATTTACTGTAGTTAGCTTACACCAGTGGTTCTCAACCTTTCGTGGACTGTGTCCCCCTAAAAGTAACTTTTGGGCCCCGTGCCCCTCTTCAAGTAACCCTGTAGGACCTGTGGTCCCCTTAAAAATGTAAATGGAAATCTCATGATGGAATTCGGTACTAATTTCGACTTTAAACAGGTCGAATAGAATAAACAAGAATCCGTACTCGTAAAAAACCCAATATAGACAAATAGTATGTGAAATAGTCGATTAAACTAGGGGATAATGTTAAAAAGGAAATGGCTTTTTGTGGGTGTTCTGGTGCATTTACATTTGTGGCCCCCCAAGACACAGCTAGTGCCACCCCTTGGGGGCCATGGGCCCTGGTCGAGAACCACTGTTTTAGACATTTTTTGAGGTTCTTACTTTTCTCGAATATTCGGCAATAAGCTTTGACAAAGTGGAGCGCCTAACTTCGGACATAGGTCGTTTACTGCTGGTTGCTTGTTGCGTTCTTCGGAAAGCTGAAAACAAGTAACATTATGTCAAAAAACGTGGATAAACAATAACGGGTGCCTAAAAGTGTCCCCCCCCCCCCCAAAGGTCGTTTACTGCTGGCTGCTTGTTGCGTTCTTTGGAAAGCTGAAAACAAGTAACATTATGTCAAAAAAACGTGGATAAACAATAAGGGGTGCCTAAAAGTGTCAAACCCAATATTAAATGAAAGTTCAGTGCTAATCCAGTCGTTATGGACCCTGTACCAGAAACTCAAAACTGACCTCCTGTGAGAATGCCCTTATATGGTGTGACTCGATTCCACAACACCCACCGATGTATCTCACACCAATTTCGTATGCTTCCCGCGCGAATCGGTGTGCGTCCATGCGCGTGATGGTTCGTGGATCAAGTCCTGGAAACATATGAAGTAGTAATCAACGATTTAAAGTGATTCTCAAACTGTATGAAATATCCCCTATTTTAAAAGTGAAAACATTTCCTGGCATACGAGGCAGGCAACGGTGCTTGTGATTCGACTTTCGGCGGATGCTCCACTGAGCCTGTGTAGCTCAGTTGGTAGAGCACGAGTCCCGGAAAGACTCCTGTCGTGGGTTCGAATCCCACCGCAGGCTAGATTTTTCTAACCTACGCCTTGCCATATGGTGGTGAATGCTTGGTGACCGGCTGATTCGGTATAGCGCCTTCAATGGGCCTGGCGCACTGTCATTTCCTGGTATTTTAGGACTTCATGACGAAAACCTTCTATTTCAACGTTTCAAAGCTCATATTTTTGTTATTGGTAATGAAAAGCATCCTTACCCACCACAATAAAGTTGAAAATTAACATTATTTGAACAACTTTTGTTATGTTTACCTGCGAAGTGTGCCGCGGAAAAAATTTTTGGTTCTTTAATGCGCCGCATGCTTAAAAAGTGTGAGGACCACTGGTTTGGACATTATGGTGATCTTTCTTCCGCTGGCTGCTAACAACAACACGCATGTACAACACCCGCAACATACTAGTCTAAAATCCTTTATCAAAAAAATCTTTTTTTTTTATTTATTTTTTTTTATTTTTTTATTTTTGTCACGGGGTTCGAACCCAGGACTCTCCCGGGGACGAATCCCGATCACGGTTTTTTATGTCTGTATGTGGGTCAGGCGCGCCAGGCCATTCGGCCAAGTTCCTGCCCTTTATCAAAAAAATCGAATGGTGATTTCATCGGTGTGCTCTATAGCTCACCTAGTGGCGTTTCGGGAAGTGCCAGATAACCACAGAAATTCTCCTCTACTTCAGGACACAGCCATCCGAGAGGTTGGCACATAAGGTAGGGATGTAGATCAGCGTCATCCAGAGCCTTCTTCATCCTCCGGAGGACTTTCAAACACGTGTTGATGTCAAATAAGCAGTTGATGCCTGCGACAATCGATATTCTGTGTGAATAGGGAACTTTCACCGATGCATAGGCTAAATGTATTTTCGTTACAACATTCAAACGTGCTTTGAACTCTATACACGGATTTAAAGAGTAATTTAACATAACTGCCAAAGATCAAAAACATAACTGCCAAAGATCAAAAACATAACTGCCAAAGAACTTGTGTATCAAGCAGTGGTTCTCAAACTTTTTTATTGTCGGGGCCAAATGTAATTTTTTAAGTGTGTAGGGACCCGCAAAAAAATGAAACCTTGAGAAAATCACTAAAGAAGATGACTTTGAAAGCTAAAATAGCAATGTTTGGTGGTTTTCTGAGGTCTGGTGCGAGCCGCAAAATAAGTAGTTGGGAGCCGCATGTGACCCCGAAAACCGAGTTTGAGAACCACTGGTATAAAGAATACATTCTGCAGACTATATATATAAGTTATATATATATATTTCATAAGTGAAGACAGTCTGTTGGTCGTTACAATTACCTATGTTAAACAAAAATAAGAAAACTCAGCAAACCGAGCATTAAACCCACCAATCATATCAGCTCCGGCCTTTGCCATCCTCACAGCGCACTCCTCCACCGAAACCCCGTTCATATCACCGATAGGACCGATCCGCATGGTGGCGCCCATCGGCTTCTTGGCGCGTCCCCCCCCCCACCGCATTTCATGTGGCCCGCGGCTATTTTTTTCAAATTGTGTTGCGTATTACGCGCCATAGTTTGGATTAAGTTTTTGGGTTTTGGCGACTTGCCATGTAACGCAAAAGCTTTCCATGTAAGTTTGTTTAGCGGCGAAAAAGGAAGTGTACATGATGCTGACGCAACAAAAACCCACAATTTCCCCAAATGCGTAAATTTGTGTTCTAATGTTTAAAGACAGTCCGTCGGTCGGTAAAATTACCTATATTAACAGGATATTTAAACAAAAAAAACTCAACAAACCGAGCATTAAACCCACCAATCATATCAGCTCCGGCCCTTGCCATCCTCACAGCGCACTCCTCTACCGAAACTCCGTTCATATCCCCGATAGGACCGATCCGCATGGTGGCGCCCATCGGCTTCTTGGCGCGCTTCATGACGTCAATGCATATCTCTATCTCCTCCACGTGTCCGAAAAACTGCAGAGAAATATTTTACATCTTGTTCGTGACGTCATATTCCGATTATGACGTGGCAATAAGTTACGTCACATTATGTGTTTGCAAGGGAGTCAATAGTTTGCATTGACCTAAAAACTAAAAGATGCAGAAAACTACACGTAGTTATGACGTCATATACACGTCATACAACAATTCGAATGACGTCAACTTACCTCGGCGAGTACGAAGTCGACGTCATAGTCTATAAAGACTTGCAGTTGTGCTTCGAATTCCTTTCTTACAGCCTTTTCCCCCTTCCCCTGTATATAGGAGACGACAGGCGACAACCCACCACATACAATAGCGTCTCCTTCGTCTGCAACTTCACGAGCAAGTTTGCAAGCCATGGCATTGATCTCAGCGCTCTGGATTAAGAAAAACTCGGTTTTAGGAATTCGTTTTGAGGTTATATCCGGGCAAGGCATTCTTAAGCGCTCTCAACGGGAAATTTTTGGACAGAAAATAATGCGTTTTTGCAGCGTACAACCTATATCTCACACTGGAAGTTTAATGATGAAAATAACAGCCCAAACAGAGGTAAAAGCGATATGCTTTATTGTTCAAACGTTTCGGATTGGAAGTGATAAACATTTTGAGCGTGAAATATTACAAGTTTTCAAATTATCTTTTAAGTGATAAGATTATAAGCAGGAGTTGCTCTGGAAAAACGATAAGCATTGCCACAAAATTCCAATTAATCTTTCCCCGTACTGCATAATGCTATCAACAGTCAAGCCGGTTTCGGTGCTTATGTTTTAATCAAACGGACTTTAATCTTCACACTAAATGGTATTTTTGTCGTATATTCACCGTAGTAAAGACGGCCTTTGAACCTAATCATATAGATGTGCTAATACAGGCATCGTCCCAACCCACTAATAAACAGACGAATACATATTGACGAGTCACAACTGTAGCTTACAGGACACTTGAATCTGTCTGTGTTTGTCTAAAAGCAATTTTTTGGTTGATAAATATCAGTGGTTTTTAACCTTTTTGATATAGTTTGAAACTAAGTTCGAAGTTCTCCCTCCGTTATTTTTATAATGATGGTTTGTTTAGGAACAGTAACAATAATGGTATTCAATCAACTCTGTGATTTAATAATCAGATTTATGATTTTAAATACATAAGTAAAACGGAAAATAACAAATTGAGCACCAAATAGACTTTTACAATTTCTCTATATATGTACAGCAGGGGTGTCCAAACTTTTTTTGATGGGGGCCAATTTTTACCGTTNTTTGCGCTCTACAGGAAACTCTAATGCGAAAATTGCCGAAATACGTTTTCCTTTGCTGGAACCGTCTGTTATGATCAGGCAAAATGGTTTTCGTATATTTTGCTATCTTCAAAACCGTGTACAACCCAAAATAAAAAGGTACATGTAATGGTTTTGGCTAATATTTCGTCGGGTTACAGTTTTGACTTATTAAAGTGTATGATCTGATTAAAATGCAAGTAACAAGCGCTATGGTTAACTCACTTATTTCCCAAAGAAACCCACTTTAGGTATATTAAGTCGTAAAAGCACCACAGTTGACTACACTAAGCTCGTTACTAAACCCATTTGAATCGTACAAAGCCGTTTATGTGGCTAGAAATAAGATTTGGGTGTGCAAAGTGGTTAACATGAAAAGCACTTTTGTCGACTGCACGAAGCTAGTTCCGAAACCCGCTTGTAATGTTTGCATTTGTGCATCAGGCAAGCGCTTTGATTGACTGCACAAAGCTCGTTAGGCAACCCGCTGTCTGGATCTTACCGTAAATTTTACATCTGAGTATTCCAGTTTTCCGTCACTGGAATAGAAACATGGAGTCTGTAGGACATCGGCACCAGCTCTTAGATATTCCCGCAGCAGTTGGCGTACCGCGTCGGGGTAAAGAACAGTAGCTTCTGGGGTCCATGGGCCGGCAGTGCAGTAACCTCTTTTCTCCAGGGTCATACACATGCTCCCATCTCCAATTACAGGCCCATCAGCCAAACGCTCTAACAAGCCTTTTCTTTTTTCACTGGTCATGTCTTGCAACTTTTTAGATTCTACAACCTTGCAATCCCTTAAAAGTGAATGAACA
>QLIY01001257.1:6330-38972 GCA_003260075.1 Phallusia mammillata | reverse complement strand
GGAATTTGAAAATAAAAAAATATTTGGCCCGCCCGAAAATGTTGTGCAATTCATGCGGCCCGCAGTACTAAGTAGGTTCCCCACCCCTGCCCTAAAGTGTAAAACATATTTGTATGTTACTGGGCACCACAAACGAAAGATTTCTTTGGATCAATAGTGTTACAAGGGCAAGCAGTTGTATGTTGCTCGTTGGTGGGTTGCTTGGTTGACATTTTTGCGCCATGGCAGTTAGGGGCTTGTTAACAGCCCTATGACGTCAGAAACATTAACGGTTGTTGCTCAAAATGCCTCTAGTGGTCGAAATTTTAAACATTGGCGGATTGGGCTGAAATTTTGCAGTACTATTGATTGAGTCATTGTGGTTTTTATATTTTTTAGTTTGTGTGTCGAACCCAATTAGTTACCCGACTAGCCCCCTAAAATGGGTCATTTTTTTAAAAGCTAAAAAACTAAAAAAGAGAAGCTAAAAATTCATTTCTCGGGAGTCTCAAAATTTTTATTTAGGCTGATTTTCTAACAAAAGCAAACAAAAAAATCAATTGTATGCATTTTCGCTTCCCAGAAGCGATCGCGAGTTGTAATTCGCTGGCAAACCAGCAAAAAACAAAGCAACAGTATAGAAAGTAATGTGCCCAGTGCGCTCTAGGGAGCGAAAAATCACTGTTTCGGGAGCAAAAGAAGAAAGTAATGTGCCCAGTGCGCTCTAGGGGCGAGTTGAAACGAAAAATACAAGTAATAAGAGGTGTCGCATTTACTTTTTGTTTGGGATACTTGACGTAAGAGAATCGAGACTCGATTTGTTTAGATTTCTCGAGAAGGAACTCTAATGTTAACTCTTCTAAGAATATTAGCCTAAAAAGGATATCTAAGATGAAATTATAACGTTATTGTTATTACAAACCTTCATCCTGTCCCTAATCACCCTCAACATTTTCCCAAGTTAAATTTTGGTTGAGTTAAATTTTGGTTGATTCAAAATGCCATTAAAAGAACTTGTTGTCTGATAAAAATTTATACCAAATTATTTTCCTGTGTTGTTTTTGTTTCCTTGCAACAGTTGGAACTCGCATAAATATTTGTTTTAAATTATTAGTTGATAGGTCAAGAGACTTAAATTTGGTGAAATATGTGATTGCTCATACTACATCTTTAAGAAGTTGTATCATTGGAACAATTCCCAGAACTTTGCCAATGGAAAGTAAGTAATACTAGTAACAACTTGGTTTTTCTTAATACAAGTCTGGATTGAAATTGGGAGTTTATATTAACGCAAAAGCAGTCTTGGTTACAAACTGAGTTTTTACCATTTATTTTAGAGCCAAAGCACCCAATTGGAACTGCTGTGATAATCATGCAAATATCAGGGATGGATGAACCTCCATCAAAGTATATGTTACTTGTTCATGGGTTGTGCCGCATTTCAGTGGAAAGAATAACTCAAAACACCCCGTATGTTGTAGCACAGGTCTGCTGTTATGCTATACCATGCTTTGTTTACTTATTCAATGATTAACTGCATGTTGTTTGGATGCTTAAAACCCTAATTAATTACCAGGCAAATTTACATTTTGAATAGTTTGGCAACTACCCCAACAACAGGATTTTACAAATACAAACTGTTCAAAATTTGTTTTTTCCACTGAAACAAAAATGCAAACACACTCTGTCCCCCCCCCCCCCCCCCCCCCCCCCCCCCCCCCCCCCCCCCCCCCCCCCCCCCCCCCCCCCCCCCCCCCCCTCCCCAGGTATCTGCGTCGCTTACTATGTCATAAACAAGTTTTGCGTAACTTACAAAATGATGCCAATACAGTTTTGTTCTAACTGAAACTACCAGACTTGGACAACTAGATTTTTTTTCGGTTTTCCAAATTAGATTAAAATTAAAATTAGGGCATCTCCTTTTTTACAAATTAGATTAGAATTAGAATTACCATTTTCTCAAAATCTAGTAATTAAACTAGAATTCAAACTAGAATTAGATTTAAGCCAACCAACTTTAGTTTGTTTCAAATTTGAAATTATAGATTTGCATGTTTATAACAATACGATTCGGTGCATCTAAAACGTGATCGAACGGAGCTGAGTGTCAAATTCCACTGACAAACGTGTTTTAGTGGTGTAGTTTGGTCTTGTTAATTGCATGGTTTTGTGCGCTTTGGTTACAAAATGCATGCTCAGATCACATGCCAAAAGTGCCGTTGGACAAACTAGCGATTTTGGGAACATTTTAAATTAGATTAGCATTAGAATTAGAGCTTACTCGATAACTCTAAATTAAATTAGAATTAGAATTACTGACCCCCCCCCCTTTTGCTCTAATTTGCCCAACTAGAATTATCTAGTTGTCCAAGTCTGGAAACTACTGCTCGGTCAACGACTGTTTAGTACTTTAGAAGAGAAAGGCCTTTCTGAAAAAAACGCATTTTGTTACGTCACAAACGTGCATACTTCAAGCGTTATATGTAATGGGCCATTTGGTAAAACCATGCAAGTAGTGTTTGCTAAAACTTAGTCAGCAACATCGACATAAATTCAACATGACACCGTTTAAAGCAGGGGTGAACAAGTTTATTTCACGGCGAGCTGTATAATAAGAAAATGATATTCGAAGGCCAGATAGCTTGCAAGCCCTAACCGGCGCCATTCGATAACTATGGTCTACAAAGCGCCTTTACAAGACCTTTAGAAACTACAGTATTATCTAGAGTCAGATAGCGCTACTGTCGAAAAATGAAATTATTTGGCATAAATTATCTCCTCGACTGGCATTACTCAATTATTTTATCACAATTAACAAATAAAGGCAATTGTTTGCGCACAATAACGAAAGCATTGTTGCCTATAGTCTTATCTGTGATGTAACAAACTGCCTTTAGATCATTGTTATGCGTCCTGTGAAGTGTAAAACTAGGTAAGCTTAATCCCACCTGTTGTTGTGGGAATACTTTCGCATGTTCAACGGTTAACTCGTTTTTTTTTCCAAGACATATATTAATAAAAAATATCTTCGCAAGCCCTACTTTGGTGACTCCTGATTTATGATAAAAAACTAAATTTAAAAGCTAAAAATGTGTTACATACAACTCACTGATCTTATAGACAACACGTTTCAAACGTACCAAACGACCTAGAAACGTAACGATTTATGTAAACGATTCCCATAATGGCTTATTTACACGCGTTTTCGCGTTGTTGCATAAAAATAAAGCATACTATAGTTCAGCTGGAATCAGCTGCTTATGTATGTTAAAACAAACATGCGGCAAAGAGTGTAATTTGGGACATTAGGTGACAGCCGGGCTGGAAATACTTCTGTCTTTACCAAGTTATAAAATTCTGCCTCCCCGCTGATTTTGGCAAATGGGCGCCTATGGTAGGGAGTAAAACATATCATTTATTGTATTTTCATCCATTTAAATCACTACTATTTTGTGAGCTACTGAGTCTATTTTGTACATTATTGCTGTACATGCGAGCTGATAAGAATTTTTGCCTGTCAGCAAACTGTTGTTTTGAGCTGGGTTGCAGACTCAGTCGTAGTAAGTCTAAAATTTGAAATGGAGTCTGAGACTGGCTCCTAAGCACCCTTTTACTTCAGTTAGATTGAGCATATAACTCTATTTTAGGGGTCTTTTTTTTTGCTCACAGATTATTTTTAGCAATTCATAAATTTGTCGTTGTAAAAGTACTGAGTTGGACTTATATATTTCTTTAAACTCTGCAACCCTGGCTTGCCACTTCTTTTTGACCAGTGCTTTACACACAATGAAATATTCTTGTGTTAAACCCTAAATACCAAAAAATACTGTAACATAAAAATGTTTTGGTCATACTGAAATGAACGAAAATAACAGCACTGAAACAAAATAATGAAAAAAAATATTGCGCAGAATGATGAATGTTATTTTGTTTCATTTCATTCTTGTGTGAAACACTGTTTTAACAACAGAGTGATGGTCGTCTCATCATCCACAGTGGTTCTTAAACTTGCGTGCCAAGTTGCCACACATTAGCATCTATTTTTCCCCAGGACTCTTTATAGGTTAAAAGCACATAAGGTTGTTTAAACCAAAACAGGGTTGCCATAAATGCCTTCTTTAAGTATTTAAATACCAGAGCATGTTTGCAGTTAAAAAAAAACTAGTATTTTGCAGCACACCTAAAATTTTGTTTGCACACAGTACAAAAATCACTAATCTACAAGAACTTCAAAAATATGCTTCAGACAATTACTAATGTGCATGACACTGTGTCATGTTATTGTAAGCAGGTCACAATACTGTATATAATTTGAACAATGCTTCATATTGAAAACAAAATTTAGATTTGTTGTTTGTAGTTAGCTGTTTACTTTGTTAAACTTTGAATCCTTAGAATTACCCTATTGGCTCTAAAAAGGAATAAATTTAGCATACAAACTCCTTGTCCTAAGAGGACTATATTATGTTTTCTTGAAAACCCACATTTCATATTGAGATGTTCACAGTAGAATAACTGGGTATTCTAGAACAATTTTCAATCCAGAAATTGAATCCAAATCTTATGTCATTTTTGACTGTCCAATATAAAATGTGGACAATATTAAAAGTAAAACAAGTTTTTGATAATATAAAAATGTTTTCCAATTAAAATAGAACAAACAGTTGACCAAAGCAGAAACATTTCGCAAAAAAAATTGCACAAGAGGCATAAAAAAGTGCACAAATATCAAAAATAAATTTGAAATTGAACTTATTGTAGTTATTTTTATTGCCTACTGGGAGTTTGTCTGCTTGTAGATGACTAACATAACCTCCCCAGTCTACTAACTCTTTTAAAGAAACGCCACAAAAACCATGGTAAACTCATCTTGGCTCATTAATATTATTTTGTTGATCAACGTTTGAACCTTGGGTACTTAATTTTTTTTGCTTATCAAACTGCCTGTGATTCAGCAGTACACCAGTTTAATTTAGCTATATTTACTTGCTACATTTTTATATTTGTCTGGTTTTTGAAAATCCGCATCCCTAAAAAAGATGTTTTTGCACGAGTCATTGCTACGATTTTGTGTAAAATAAGCAGACAATAACAAAGCTTCTATTTGCTGCATAAAAGAGTTAGATATTATTATTGTTATTTTGTCAAAATTGGACTGCCTGTTGCCATTCTCATCACAAATAGTCATTAAAACGTCACAAGCAGTTGACACATGTCAATGAACAAGCATTTCTTAAGTCCAATGCACACTGTCATCAGTACAGTGTTGTTTGTACACACTGATCTAACTTGGAAGAGTCTATTGCCCTAATTTTTTTGAGTTTTAGAAAAGCAAATGTCCATGTTGGAGATGTTCCAAGTAGAACATCTGGGTATTCTAAAAGAATTGTTTCGAATCTGGAATTTCGAATCCAATTGTTATATCATTATGGGTCCCCTTCCCTGAAGAGGACACATCTTGATTTCACTCATTTTTTTTTTTTCTCTGGTAAAGTTTGTCAATGCACTTTTGGCATGAAAACTTTTGTTGGGTTTGGATGAAACTTTTACAGGTGGTAGATATGGTCATGCAGATGTGTCCTCTGCTTCGTTTGACTCGATAGCCCCAGGGGTTACCCCACTAGCCCCAAAAATCTAAAACATTTTTGTATGTTGCTGCGCACCACAAACAAAAGATTTCTGTGGTGTAACAGTATAATTAAGGCAACAGAACATATTGGCGTTTTTGTACATGCCAGTTGGAGGGGGGTGTTAACAGCCGTGTGACGTCAGAAGCTATAATGAATGTTGCTAATAGCACCTCTAGTGGTCTGAATTTTAAACACTGGCCGATTTTGTTAAAATTTTACATCAATGTTGAATGGGGTCATTGTTGGTTCATATTTTATACTTTTGGGTGTTGAACCCCATCAGTTACCCCACTAACCCCCTAAAAAGTGCAGAATTAACTGAAATTTGGACAGCTTGTAGAATTTGTCAATTGTTGTGTTCAACCCTGTAGACCCAATATTCACCCTCTAGCCCCCTAAAATGGGTGAGTTGTTTAAACAGTTGTATAGCTTGTAGAATGTGCCATTTATAGATGTCAGTTGTTGTGTTTTACTCTATAGCCCCACCGTATACCCAATATACCCCTAAAATGGGTAAAGTTTGTAAACCATTTCGAAATTGGATCCAATTTGGATAGTTAGCAGATTATGTCATTTTTAGGTGCCGATTGTTAAGTTTCACCCTATAGCTTGAACATTTACGCAACAAGCCCCCTAAAATGAGTGAGTTTTTTAAACAGTGTCGGAATTAAACAAAATTTGGACAGCTTGTAGAATTTGCTATTTATAGGTGTCGATTGTTGTGTTTTACTAAATTTTGCAACTATTTACCCCTTTTTTCCGATAAATAGAACACTAAATAGGACAATGTGTAAATTGAATTTGATTTGCATAGTTTAAATGGTTAATATCATGATTATTTAAGCCAAGCACTGACCACGGTGCTTTTTTCATGGTGCTAACACCAAACCGACTGATGGTTATCTCTTGAAATGCGTTGTTTTTAACTTTGCCTGTGTGGGGGACCCATGAGTTTCTGCTTGCAGAAACAACCAACGTTATAAAAGACAGTGGGTGATATAGGACCCAATATAAAATAAGTGTAGGGAATATATTAATATTTCAAAATAGATTAAAGTCTATGTGCAATGGCAATATGTGCTGAACCACCCTTCTAGTTTAGACTTTTTTCAAAACGTAAAACAAGGACAAACTTAAACAAAGAAAAACTGCTGGGAAAGAAACACTTTACATAACTGGTATGAAAAAAATGTACAAAGCCATTGGGAAAATATCACAACTGTGGAAAGTTAATTCACAACAATTTTATTTAGTGGTTTTTATTGTCTTCAGTACGAGAAATTATATTGTGAACTTGCTGATGTAATTTGATTTGTCTGGTAGTAGAAGATGGACATAGACTCCCTAGTGTACAAATATATAATGTTTCTTGTCCTGAAATAACTTTTAAAAAACAGGCACATACCTTGTTAGGCCAGAGGTTAGTACACGTCAATACACAGTGTACAACACACTTTAGAATTGTTTGTTGCAGCTGCACCACAATGTCACTGTTTAAGAAGTCTGTGTTTATATTACTATGTCGGTTTTCTGTCAAATATGCAGGGCGAATAAAAAATTTTTATGCATGCATTTCTGTCAAATATGCATGACTACCGTATATACTCGCCGATAGGTCGCGCTACCATATAGGTTGCACTATTAGTTTTGTGTTAAAGAAGTTTAATTTAGAGTTGACTCGCACTTAAGTCGCACTGAAAAGGGATTTAAAAGGCCCTTTCCCTAGCTTTTTTGCATAGATAACTTCCTATTTTTTTGTAGAGCTTAATATAATCAAAATATGTTTATTGACACCTGTGAGCGATAATAAGTGCATGTACGCAAGTGCAGACCATACAATGTTCATGAAAAACCAACTCCCTACAAACCTGTATATCATTGCCAGTACATTCAGACCCCTAACCCTGTTATGACAAAAATACACACACGATTTGTTAAAAAAAAATTTTGAAAACTTTATAATTAACTGAAAACGTCAATTAAAACATTGTAAAATATCCACCGGAAATTCAGCTTAAATGTCAAATTACTTGTGGGCATGTTTCAAAAATTTGTTCTAGACTAGTCTAGTAATATGCACATTAGCGGGTGAAAATTAAAATAAAGCTTTAATCAGATTCAAATCCTTCAAATTCCTGACTTTCATCATCACTCTCAAAGAGCTGCCTCATTTGCTCATCACTTACAAGGTCATCAACCCCATAATCATAATAGTCATTCAGTTCATCATCATTACCGGTAGTTTCATCTCGAGCTTCATCTTGAGGATCAATGGGATCAGCAGGTGCTGTAATGGGAGCCATCAAATCTTCATACAAAATGTCATCTTCTGTGCCATCCATTGCATTGGAAATACCACATTTCTTAAATGATTTTATATTGATGTCATCAGAAATGCTCTCCCAAGCCTCCTTCACCCAGTGTACTACTAAGCTTAGCCCAGGCCTCTTCATCGCCCCACTTTTCGTCCTTTTCACCAGATACCATCCAGGTGTTCCGAGATTTTTGAATATACCGTATATATACTCGCCTATAGGTCGTGCCACCGTATAGCTCGCACTATTAGTTTTGTGTTTAAAAAGTGTAATTTATAGTTGACTCGCACATAAGTCGCACTGAAAATCTAGGGATTTAAAAGGCCCTTAGCCTAGCTTTTTTGCATAAATAACCAGTGCAATTGGTTGTTTTTTACCTATGAACTGCATTGCATTGAAACCGCAAAACTATGTTTTCTCAACAAAGCGGGAAAATCCAACGCACGCTGAGCTGACGCATGTGCGTGTGTGCTCATGAAACTGTCTCGCATTGGTATGTGTGTGCACGAGCGCATGTACCCATATTCGATAGCACATTTCCACTACAATTTGCGTCTATAACGCGCACCCTTAATTTTTTATTGAAAATTAGTATGAAATTTTGCGCGTTATACTCGAATAAATACGTTATATCCGCCAAATACGCCGACCGGAAAATACGGTACTTACAATAGCCGAAAACTTTCAATTTTGTTCCGACTTGGTGGTGATTTGCACTTATGTCGAGCGGATAGGTCGCACCTATATTATTTTAAATATAAGGAAAAAAGTTGCGACCTATACGCAAGTATATACGGTAAGTCTTAAAAGGTTTATTAATTGATACGTCAAGAGGTTGCAAAACAAAGGTGCACCCACCTGGAATTACTGCTTGTCTGGTTCCGTACTTCTTCAACTTTTCCTTAACAAAATTACAGCGATGGGCCCTGAACATATCCCAGACCAATAAAGTTTTGGGTTTCAGCAAACCACCTGGTCTTCTCATGAACACTTCATCTAACCAAACTTTTGTTAGAGCTTCACCCATCCATCCTTTTGGGTGAACTCTAACAACAACACTTGGTGCAAAAGTCTCCTTTGGCATGTTCTTCCGCTTAAAGATAACCAGTGGACAAATTTTTTTCCATCAGCTTGGCAAGCAAGCACAACAGTAAAATGTTGCTTTTCGTGCCCTGTGGTTTTTACTGACACAGTTTTACTTCCTACTTTATCCACCGTTGTATTTCCAGGTATGTCAAAACACATAGGCGTTCCGTCCATGTTGATAATGTTTTTTAAGGCAAAATCGAACCTTTTCCTCTCCTTTATTACAATTACAAATGCAAAAAAATTGTGCACTTTCTCATCAATCTCCTTGGGCAGCTTCTGAGCAATATGCGTTTTTTGTCTTAATGTCAACCCGCTCCAGTTCATGAACCTAGTACACCAACCTGCTAATGCCTTAAAGTTCAGACAATTATACTTCGGTGCTATCTGAAGGGTCCTAACCCTTATGGCCAGTCTTGTCACTATTAGTCCGTTACTTCTTAGGTCTAACACCCACTCACTCAGTTCATTTTTTTCAGATGCACTAAACTCTCTTTCTGCACCCCTGCTTCCGTGTTCTTCTGCATAGTCCACTAGTTTTAACTTGAAGCCTGTTTCATAACTCTTTCTTATGCCAGTACTCATTTTAAAGGCCTTTTTTAGATGTACCAGTTATCTGTAGATCTATGATTTAATTCAGATATAGTCCTAATAAATTTTTATTAACGTTACAAATAATATTTTACAAACATTCTCTTTGCACTTTTGTCCTCTTTTACTCGCCAGTGCATTTACTGTAATGGTGCACGTGCAGAAGACAAAGTGGTTTGTTTGCGTAAGCAGTGATTACTGGTGCATGACTTGTGCAATTGGTTGTTTTTTAGCATTGAACTGCATTGCATTGAAACCACAAAACCATTTTTTCTCAACAAAGCAGGAAAATCCAATCCCCCCCCCCCCCCCCCCCCCCCCCCCCCCCCCCCCCCCCCCCCCCCCCCCCCCCCCCCCCCCCCCCCCCCCCCCCCCCCCCCCCCCCCATGAAACTGTCTCGCATTGGTATGTGCGTGCACGAGCGCATGCACCCAAAACTTTCAATTTTGTTCCGACTTGGTGGTGATTTGCACTTATTTAGAGCGGATTGGTCGCACCTATATTTTAAAAAAAATATAAGGAAAAAATTGTGACCTATCTGCGAGTATGTACGGTACTAAAAATTAATGTCATTATTACACATTGTGTTGTTAAAAAACTGCTTTGTTTCCTAAGGTTACACAAATTGGAAAGTGGCCCTTTGAGCCAGATGATAACATCCCTAATGATGGTGATTTGCCATTACTTTCTTCAAAACTTCGCCAATCAGCCATTCAACTTGTAAATGCCTTGGATGTGAACAAGGAAGTGTTGATTCATCTCAAGACACTTCTTAAAAAGTTGCCAGATCATGCTTTGCCTGATTTGCTTGCCTCTATGTTGCACATGAGAAAGGATAAAAAAATGGAGGTAAATTCAAATTTCAGCTCAACATATTATTTTGTGTAAGCTATTTAGTTTATAAAATGCTTGACCAGTAACAACAGAAATATCACATTGTTGTTGTTAATTTGTTTGTAGTTAACTTATTTTGCATTAACATTTTTTTAACTTTTTTAGCTTCTATAGCAGTGGTTCCCAACCTGGGGTTCGCGGACCCCCAAGGGGTCTATGAGAGGGTTTTAAGGGGTCCGTGGAGGCAAACATTTTAAGTAACATTAACCAACAATAATTTTTTTGTAAGCTTTCAAACTCCTTTTACAATCTTGCTTACAAGTGCAAACTGTTTTTTAAACCTTAACTTTTTTGTGGTTGTTACCTCCATTATAACATCACAACACACAAGAACAATCAAACTTATAGTGCTTTGTTACAGGTTTTGTACCCCAGAAAAATTTTCTGTTAGTTGCACTGACTGCGTCAGTATAGAACTTAATTGAGATTTAAGCACTGTGAAGGTTGATTAAATTTTGATTAAAAAGGCGAAAGTAATACCGTATAATGCAGGAAACGAAAAACATAACAAGACTAAATTACGTTGAGGGTCCGCGGACCTATAAAGTTTATAAAAGGGGTCCGTGACTACAAAAAGGTTGAACCACTGTTCTGAAGCACAATTTTTTTTAGATGCTAAATTGTTTGGATGCCCTGGAACGAATTCAGCGAATTTATCCATTAATTATGGAACGAATAGAGAATGTCAAGCTTGTCAAGATTAAAAGTATGACTACTTTACTTACAGTTATGTTTTTTCAGATATATATACAAGTGTTGCAAGCAAAATTGCTAATTTCCAAAATAACATTTTGGAAACTGAAACTTTTTGTCTGATAAAAGAGTCATAACGATAGCTGCAACAGTTGTATGTGAGGCAACTAACAACCTGTAACCATTTCCTCAACATTCCAACTACATAATATACATGTACACAATGTGTTTAATTTAAGTGCTTCCATTATTTTTACTCTATAACAACGTTTTCACATTTTTAAGTATTGCATTTTGTCAAACTAAAAGAAGTCATTCAATAGGGTCAAGTTGCTTACATAAAATATTTTTGATTTCAGAAGATCTGGCAGGTAGTTTTCCCAATGGAAACAAAATTGGTAAGAAAGACTTGCAAATTTTAAATGAGGAGGGACTAATCAAAGATGACAAATTGATTATGACACCTAAAAGAGATCATGATAGCTTAGCTGGTAGGGTTTGTCCACTTAAAATTCATTTAGGAACTGATGTACGGTCTTTGTAATGTTTTAATAAATCTTGACATAAACTCTCACCTCAAAGCATAAAATGTATTTCATAAAGCCAATGAACTTCAAACAAAAACCTATATGGTGTAATAGTCTTAAGGCAAACAAACATATGTTACGTGTCATAGGTCTCCTTTCCTAAAAGGGACTCGTGTTGTTTTTGTCTGTACTTTTTTTTCTTTTTTCTGTCTAACGCTGTTTTCCCATGCATTCGGTAAAGAAAAACTGCTTCAAATTTATTCAAAACTGTTAGTTATTATGGGTCCCCTTCCCTCAAATCTGGACATATGTTAGTTATTAATCCAAACTTGATCCTCCAGAAGTTTGACCCCGAATAACCCAGCGGTTCACCCACAGGCCCCCGAAACGTAAAATTTTTAAGGCTGGTTTTTATTGCTCATGTGGTAAAGAAAGAGTGCTTCAAATTTATTCAAATTTGGACATATGTTAGTTATTAATCCAAACTTGATCCTCCAGAAGTTTGACCCCGAATTACCCAGCGGTTCACCCACAGGCCCCCGAAACGTAAAATTTTTAACACTGGTTTTTATTGCTCGTGTGGTAAACAAAGAATGCTTCAAATTTAATCAAATTTGGATATATGTTAGTTATTAAACCAAACTTGATCCTCCAGTAGTTTGACCCCGAATGACCCAGCGGTTCACCCACAGGCCCCTGAAACATAAATGTGTCTAACGCGTGTTTGGTCAAGAAAGACACTGTAGGCAGAAGTCCCAAGAGAGTAACTCACTGGTTTACACGATAGCAGGAGGGCTCAGCTTGACGTCGGACAGACGTTTTACGAGATGTCGTTTCGGTGATTAGAAATCAGCCGTTTTTGCACAGCAATTATATTTCGTTTTATTAAGTTATCCGTCACATTTTCAGTTTTGGCAAATATTTCACACCTATGACGTGATTTAAACCTGATAAGCGTGCTTCGGTTTCGTATATGTCAATCAAAACTTTGTTAATCAACATAAAGATGAAAAATGCCCCCCCCCCAGATAAATGTTTTTTAAATGCTCGTTGTCAGGTTGGCCGCTGCATGACAACGGGTAACTAGTAGGTATTACTAAAACAGTTCAGAACTTTCTTTCATCATAACGTAGACCCCCCCCCCCCCCCCCCCCCCCCCCCCCCCCCCCCCCCCCCCCCCAAGGCATGTATAAATTAGGCTAAACGGTGTTGTTGAACACTAAGGACTGCGTGCTATTAAAAACGATGTCAAAAGGTCAAACAGTCGTACAGCTTTCTAGAAAAAAATGTGTTTAAAACTTGACCTTGGACGACAATATCTGGGTTAAAGCAAGAGAATAAATTAAAGTATTTGTTACATTTCTTTTAATTTTTGTAATTATATGACAATAATAGTGCAAAAAGAATACGAACAATATTTTTTTTATTGTTGGGTTAATGCTTTGTAAAAATTTGTCCTTAAGAATCTAAAAATCACCGCAACATTTGTTTACCATAAATCCGCACAAACACGCATGTGGGGACCCATTGGTTTTTGCTTTACAAAAACATCATATGTGTAGATCAAATGATGTGTATAGTAAATTGGTAAATATCGTATAGAATATATAAAATGAAAGTATATCAGAAAGCCACTCTTCTAGTTATGGGTCCACTTCCCTGACAGATGGACAGATGTTACATATTAATCCAAATTTGATCCTCCTGAAGTTTGACTCCGAATGACCCAGCGGGTTACCCGCAGGCCGTAAAATGTAAAAATTTTAAAACGGCTGTTCTGACTAAAGTACATCATCTAGGAGTTATGTGCTCTGTTGGTTGGTGCAATGTGAGGTTTTCTAAAAAATATTCTAACTTTTACCAGGATTTACCCATTTTTACCCCTTAAACCCCGAAATATTCGTTTCTGTCAAACGCTGGTTTGTCAAACGTGTTTGGTCAAGAAAGAATGCTTTTAATTTATTCAAATTTACACAGATGTTAGCTATCGTTTTAAACCTGATACTCTTAAAGTTTGACCCCGAATGACCCAGCGGTTCACCCACAAGCCCCCAAAACGTAAAATTTTTAAAACGGCTGTACTGACTAAAGTACATGATCTAAGAGTTTCATACTTTGTTGGTTGGTGCAATGTAAAGTATTCTAAATAATTTTCTAATTTTTTATTGGATTTACCCATTTTTACTCCTTTAACCCCGAAATAATCGTCACCCCTTAAATCCCGAAATAATCTTTTTTGGTTTTAGGCCAGAAATACAAGCCCTAATGTGCTGAAATTTGAAACATTTGTTTGCAGTGNTCCAGAATGACAAGCCCTAATGTGCTGAAATTTCAATAAATTGTTTGCAGTAGTTTACTCGTTTAGTATTCAAAATTTTGCCTTAATCGGCCAAATAATGACTTTCACAACCCATAGTTTGTGCACACTGTCAGTCAGACAGAAGTCCCAAGGGAGTCATTCACTGGTTTACGATTAAAACGGTTTAGTGCAGAGCGGGAGGGATCAGCTTGACGTCCGGACAGACGTTTTAAGAGACAGTCTTTTCAGTGATTAGAAATCATCTGTTTTTGCGCAGCAATGCCATGTCATAAAATAAACATAATTTCTTTTTATAGCCGTGATAAATGGTCTTTAAATTCTCGTTGTCAGCTTGGCCGCCGTATGACCACAGGTCACTAAAGGTCAACTTGTAGGTATTACAAACTCAGTTAAGATCGAATTTTCGTCACAACGTAGCTTCATTATTTTTGACAAATCAATACTCAAATATAAATTAGGCAAACTGGTATTGTTTTACACTAAGTCTGCTTGCTATTGAAAACGCGTCAAAAGAGGTGACTAAAGGTCAGTGAGAGGTTACTAAAGCTCAATGGTAGTCGTTTTGCAAAACAAAGTTAAGTAAAAAACAATTTATTATGTATACTTGTGCAGCAAATGGCTATTTAATTTATAGTGTCTGTAATATAACTATTAAGGCTTTGTAGGAAAATTTGTTTGAAACCTGACGTTGGACGACAATATCTGGGTCGAAGCAAGAGATTAAATTGAAGTATTTGTATCGTTTTTAATTATATGACAATAATAGTGCAAAAAGAAGACGAACATTTTTTTATTGTTGGGTTAATGCTTTATAAAAATTTGTCCTTAAGAATCTAAAAATCACCGCAACATTAGTTTACCATAAATCCACACAAACACGCGTGTGGGGACCCATTAGTTTTTGTTTACAAAAACAATAATATGTGTAGATCAAATGTGTATAGTAAATTGGTAAATATCGTATAGAATATATAAAATGGAAGTATATCAGAAAGCCACTCTTCTAGTTATTATCCTGGATTTGATCCTCCAGAAGTTTGACCCAAATGACCCAGCGGTTCACCCACAGGCCCCTGAAACGTTAAAACCTTTTTTGAAAAAAAATCGGTTTTACTGAGTAAAGTACATGATCTAGGAGTTTCATGTGGTGTTGGTTGGTGCAATGTAAGGTATTCTAAATAATTTCCAACTTTTTATTGGATTCACCACTAAAACCCCTAAATAATCAGTTTTAGTTTTAGGCCAGAAATTCAAGCCCTAATGTGCTGAATTGTTTAACATTGGGTTACTCATTTGTTATTTAAAATATCAGCCAAATCTATCAAGTGGTTATCCGTAGGCCTACACCCCCAAATATGTGTTAAAACATTTACTAAATCTTCTGATGGAGTTTAACACTATATCACTCTGGTCCCAGGGGAGTGATTCACTGATTTACAGCTCAATGCACAGAGTAGGGTAATACAAACAGCGATAGCTTCATTTTTGTTTCACGTCATGTTTACAATGGACATAGTGATTACGCCGACGGAAACGAAAACATTAAATTGCAGACAACCTTTTTTTGTTTCGCGCTTTGTTTTCACTCAGACATAAAAAATTGTTGTTTATGACCTGCGATGCGATAAGATGTAGTCGATTTATGCATTTTCTACACAAGCTTTCTTGAGTAGTTGATATGCAATGGCAAAAAATAGCAAAAAGTACAATTTTTTTAGAATCTTAACATAACCGGAACATTTAGTTACCATAAATCCAGACAAACATGCATGTGGGGACCCATTCGTTTTTGCTTGCAAAAACAATCATACAGCCCCCCCCCCACCCATTCGTTTTTGCTTGCAAAAACAATCATATGTGTAGATAAAATTATGTGTATAGTAAATTGGTAAATATGATATAGAATACTGTATATATATATTAAGGAAGTATATTAGAAAGCCACTTTCTAGTTGATCTAGATTTGATTCTCCTGAAGTTTAACCCCGAATGACCCAGCAGTTTACCCACTGGCCTCAAAAGGTTTTAGCTTTTCCATTCCTTTAGGCCAGAAATACAAGCCCTATTGTGCTGAAATTTTAAACAGTTGTTTTTAGTGAGTTACCTGTTAGAAATTAAAATTTTGGCTCAACCAGCCAAATGGTTACCTTTACAGTCTATAATATGTGTAAAGTGTACCGTGAACACTCAGTCAGTCAGATAGAAGTTAGAAGGGAGTGTTTCACTGGTTTACAATTGAGGCCGTTTGATGCACTGGACACATGAACAGAAATTTTATGAGACAGTATTTTCAATGTATATGTCGGACAAAATGTTGTTGATCAACATAAAGGTAAAGAATGAACTTGTCATCTCTGAAAGCCACAAAAATATGGTCGTTGTTTAGCATTGTTTTATTTGTTTAGCCGTTGCATGACAAGAGGTCACATCTTGTATTGCAAACACAGTTAAGATTGATTTTTCGTCATAACATAGCTTCAGTAATTTTTCACAAATAAATTCGAGAATCAATACTTAGGTCATATATAAATTGGGAAAACGGTATTGTTGAACTCTAAGCTGTTACTTGCCTTGGCAACAAATTTCAATTACAATATTGTGCTGAAACTTTTCAGATGGTTTGGAGTGTTTGGAGAAAAAATTAAAGTCTGTTGGATTACCACCTAATGTTTCAAAGGTAAAATCTTAATTGTTTTCAAGACTGTCAATTCTGTTTAGTTGCATGTAAAAGCACTAACTGCTGTCTGCGGCATATTTTTATACTTGTGAATTTCCATTTTTCATCATTTTTTGGAATAAGTTATTTTATGGGTACTGTGAAGACCTAAAGTATTTTCGATTCCTGTTAACATACAACACAATTAAAATTTCTGCATGAAACAGTTTTATTTGCTTTAAAATATTTTGTTGACTTCTAAACCCTTCATTCCAAACATTATATTATTCACCCTCTCTTAGGCTGCTACTATTTTGCAATTAGAAATATGTTAATATAGTCCATCATGAAACTAGTTTGGCCCTCAGCCCCGGGCAAAAAGGGGGTGCTAAGAATCTCCTGGTTCGGATTGCAACTTGGGTCTTCTTACACTTGAGAGGGTTGCGATCCGAAGGACGAATCTTGTGTCCATCAAAGCGAGGGGACGCCAAGTCCTGAGCTATTAATTGATTGAAACTATATTTACCCAACATTTACTACTACCATATGGGTAACATGCTCCTCTATAGTGCTCTTGACCCATATGGTAGTAGTAAACCAGGTTGCACACCCACGGTTCTAGTGCATATCCTTTAAATGCAGGTGGCAATGCGGGAATTACAAAGACTGAAGAAGATGCCAAGTGCTTTGCCAGAACATTCTGTACTACTGAACTATTTAGAGCTTTTAACAGATTTGCCATGGTGCATTTCAACAACTGATACGTCAGTGTCTCATTTTTCATTGTTTTGCTCAAAAATGTTCATAATATTTTTGTTGCTGTCAAAAATTTCAATTAAACCTAAAAATGTACTTTCATGTTTATTTATTTCTTTTTTATTTGATATCTTTCAATCCTTGGATGATTTTAGATTGGACCTTCAAAAAGCTAAGGAAGATTTAGATAAAGATCATCATTCAATGGAAATATTAAAGAAGAGAGTTTTGGAGTATTTGGCAGTGCAGAAGTTAAAGCATCGCGGAGCCAACATAGGAGGTCTTATTTTATGTTTTGTTGGTCCACCTGGAGTTGGAAAAACTAGTATAGGTCGATCAATTGCCAAAACATTGGGGAGAAAATTTCACCGTATTTCTTTAGGTAAATAACTATAAATTTCTGTTGCTTTCAGGTATATTGAATTTGAACCAACTTTTTGCTGATTGTTAGAAAACAGTGTTTTTAAACTGAATGCTATAGCTACTAAATGAAAACAGTATCTGGTGTTTTAGAATTTAATGACGAAATGCGAACATGCATGATTAGGTTTTTATTTATTTTCTTTTTTCAAAAGTTAGCTATTTCAATCACTACAATAAAGTAGTTGCATTAACTTTTTTTCAACAACTTTTATATTGTTGACCTACCAAGTGTGCCATGTAATAAGAATTCAATTAGTTAATACGCCACATGTTTGAAAAATGTGAGAACCACTTTTATACATCCACAAATTACGAAGTAACCATGTAATGTTTAATTAAAATTAAATTTTTATTGTGCAATTTTGCAATGAATAATTTATCATTGCAGGTGGAGTTTGTGATCAGTCTGACATCCGAGGACATCGCAGAACATATATTGGAAGTATGCCAGGTCGCATAATATCAGGTTTAAAAAGTGTCGGTGCAAACAACCCAGTGTTTTTATTGGATGAAGTTGATAAACTGGGTAAGGCCAATGTTGTGCTGTTGTTTTTCACTAATTAGGTGCCTTGTCCTTGCTTTGTAGCAAGAACTATTTTAGTATAGAGAAGGACAATACTTTATTTTATAATAAGGCAATGTTTCACTACTAAACCATTTCTTGTTTTAAGCACTCTATTTAAAATTGTACAAATGTTAGTTAGTTTTTTGAACTTTGTCCTTCTAAAGTCTAACCCCAGTTGAGTCAATTTTAACCCGAAAACTCCCAAAACCTTTTTTTTCTTTGAGTACATCTTTGTCATTACACAAACCTTATACAACAACATGAAAATGGAATGCAACAAATCAGACATACTTATGTATTTCTTTTCCTAATTATATGAAGATTTTTAAATTTTGAAGGAAAGTTATTTGACAAAAACTGTTGCGTTGTTAACCTGAAAAAGGTGCAACATAAACAATGTTGGGCCAAAAAAGTGTTTAGACCATTGAAAAAATGTAAGTGGCAGGTTGAACTTCAATTAAAATACATGAACTAAATAAACCTTTTTAAATTCCATACCACACAGAAATCTCATTAATAATTTGTTACAATATAAAAGCAGGAAAAAAACAAGGCACAACAATTTTTAACTTCCTGTTATACTTTTTGATTAAAACTTCCCCCTAAGCTGTGTCCACTACAGTTATTTTATTATTGTCAACTTGTCATACATTTGTCACAGCATGTTTGGAGTTTTGTGTTTTAATATGATATTGATGCGAGAAACAATGGTCATGTATAATTTCAGCAAAACTTTTTGTTAAAATACATGTCGAAAGGCAATTCAGATTGGCTACTGCAGGTTAACACATAAGCAAGGTTAAAAACAATTTGTTATACATCTGCTGCAACTTGGCTTTTAAATGTGTCGGTGTCTGTAATACTACCTAAGTTTTCTAGACGTTATTATTTTTAAAACAAACCTCAGACAACAATTCCAATGCAAATATATATGACACTATAATAATGTAAAAAATCTGGACACATCTTTCGATGTTTTGGTTCATGCTTTGTTCTAATTTGTCCTTTGAACTTGATAAATACCTAAACCATATTAATACTGTTACTCATTTGCGTTTACACAAGTGTGGTGGCCCATTTGTTTTTGCTTGCAAAAACAGTCATTTTAGTAAGTTAAATGGTTAATGTATAACATCATTAAATAGGATGCAGATTATATAAATTAGCAATGTATAGGAAAGCTGCCTTTTTAGTTTGTCAATTTAACTTATTTTGAGAAACTCTGTGGCACAGTTAGAATCAACTTTATTACGTTGAAAAAATCTGTCCTATCAAGGTATAAATTTTAGCACAATATTTGAATTGTTTAGGTGTTTTGTTTATCGTTTAAATTTATGGTAACATGCTTAAAAATCATGTTCAAAGGTAAAGGGCTCCAAGGAGATCCTGGTGCAGCATTGCTAGAAGTTTTGGATGCTGAACAAAATCATTCTTTCGTGGATCATTATTTAAATGTTCCATTTGATTTGTCAAACATTTTGTTTATTGCCACTGCAAACATTACTTCTACAATTCCCAGTGCACTGCTCGATCGCATGGAAATTTTAGAGGTGACCAATGAGAAAACTTGTTAAAAATGATTGGATGTCTTACTGATAAAAATATCCTGTACAGGTACCAGGTTACACTGAAGAAGAAAAAATTACAATTTGCAAAAAACATCTTTGGCCCAAGCAGCTGGATGTGCATGGTTTGCACAACATTAATAATGGAGCAAAACCGGACATTAGTGAAGAAGCAATTAAAAAAGTTGTGAAAATGTATACTCGAGAAGCGGGAGTACGTGAACTGGATAGAAAATTGGCATCAATATGCAGAGCTGTTGCAGTGCAGGTAAAACAGCCAACAGGTTTACTTACCCTAAATTATATGGCAAGATAATTAGATTTTAACTCGCTATGATAGCGTAGATTTAATATTTGAATGCAGCAAAAAACTCTCTAGATTACCAATTTTATTCATTATAATACTTTTATTTAATATTTACCTCTGCTAAAACGTTTTGATACAATAGATCAGTTACAAAGTTTATATTATGACTTACTGCATCACAATGTTTCTTCAAATGTAGGTTTTGTGATTTAAAAGATGTTGCAAGAGTTGGTCAAGCCCAAGGGGGTATTTTAGGGGTCAGCAACGTTTGAGGCGACGCATGCCAATTTGTTATATCCATTTGGCAATGACTTCGCATGCCAACATTTTTTTGTACATACTAATGGTTCATGCCAGCTGATATCAATAATAAAAAGAAAGCAGAGCAGAGTTGTAAGTTGGGCCAGGCTTTTCAGGCCGGGTTGAGGCTTAGGTTTCCTAAAAAAAATGGGCTTGCTTTGGGCCTGACTTCTCACTATTTGTCGGTATTTTTTAAATAAATTAACAAGCTAAGTAGCTAGTTGCTGGACCTAAACTATAATGTCAAACAGCCCTAAAACGCCTTGTTCACGACTAATTGTCTATTGTTCTTGTTATCTTTGTTTTTTTCTAAAGCTTCAATGTATGCATACCTACCTATCAAACTTTCCGTCCTAAACGGGCTTCTCAAAAACGCTCGGGTTCGGGCTCCAATTTCAGAATCGTTTACAACTCTTAAGCAGAGTTTTGTGCATGTAAAGCTGAATTTCAAGAGAATGGCATTATGAAATCCAAAAACAAGCATTTTGACAGTTTAAATATAAACACGCAAATTGGTTGGCGTCCTATGAAAAACCACCTCACGTGCCAATCTTGGCACGCGTGCCAGGAGTTGCCGACCCCTGGGGAATTTGAACCCAGTGATTGACATTTATG
This sequence comes from Phallusia mammillata, assembly GCA_003260075.1. Lineage (NCBI taxonomy): Eukaryota > Metazoa > Chordata > Ascidiacea > Phlebobranchia > Ascidiidae > Phallusia > Phallusia mammillata. Next base: position 17,750 of record QLIY01001257.1, on the reverse strand, counting down.
AATGTTAAGTTTATTACATATATAATTTGTCTTTGTTTTACTTGCCTTACATGCTTATTTTACAAACAATAACAATTTCAACTTTTATGTTTTTTTAAGGCAACCAGCAACAGTCAAGCACCACTTGTTGACATTGGAGTTGATGACTTACCAACGATTCTGGGTATGTTGCAAATAAATGTGGAGATACTCCAGGCATTTACAAGAGTTTTGTGCAAGCAGGACCACAAAAATTTGACAGAACAGATCTGTTGATTTTGAGTAAGCCTGGAGTAGCGGCAGGTTTGGCATGGACCAAAACAGGAGGTGAACTGATGTATGTTGAAGCAAGCTGCATGGATCGTGGGCAAATGGATGAATCAAGCATCGGCAAAATTATATTAACTGGCCAACTTGGTGATGTGATGAAGGAATCTGCTCAGCTGGCTGTTAGTTGGGTTAGAAGCAACGTGAAAAAAACAGACTTAAAAGGTGTGAATTGTTGAGTAATCCTATCCCTGGTAGGCAAGCTATAGCAGAAGATTGACATGGTTTCATTTTCAATGGGGGGGGAGGGGGCTTGATGTAATTATACCAACAGAGCTCCCGTCACATTTATAATATGCAGAGTCGTTGGTAATGATCCACAAATTGTGGCCTCCACTATTTTCCGACTAAGTTATTGTTTTAGTGCAAATGTGTCAGGAGTCCTCTAACCAAGCGAATTTACCTTAGCTCAAACGCTTCTTAGGTGAATAAATTACAAACAATTAAATAAGATAAAAAACTATCCTATTTAACGTTTGATTTTTATGACATAGATGAATAGCTGGGATCGGCCCTGATGCTTCGATGCAGACCAGCGATCACGGCACACCCATATGGAAATCATTGTACGCCAGGCCTATTTAAGGCGTTATACCGAATCAGCCGGTCACCAAGCATCACCACCATTTGGCAAGGTTTGGGTTAGAAAGATCTTGCCAGCGGTGAGATTTGAACCCGCGACAGGAGTCTTTCTGGGACCCACGCTCTACCAAATGAGCTACACAGGCTCAGTGGAGAATCCGCCGAAAGTCGAATCACAAGCACCGTTGCCTGCTTCGTATGCTGCACATGTCAGCTTCGTAGTAGGGAAACTTCAATAGGCCTGACGTACTATGATTTCTGTATGAATGTTCCGTGGTCGCTGGTCTGCATCGACGTTTTAGCTTCAGGGCTGATCCCAGCTATTTATCTGTGTCTTAACTGATTACCAGTCGAACTGGCGATTCCCTACTACAAAGCTGACATGTGCAGCATATAAGACAGGCCACGGCACTTGCGATTCAATCTTCTCTGAGCCTGCGTAGCTCAGTTGGTAGAGCGCGATTTCCGGAAAGACCACTGTCGTGGGTTCGATTCCCACCGCAAGCTAGATTTTTCTAGGCTACGCCTTACCATATGGTGGTGAATGCTTGGTGACCGGCTTATTCGGTATAACTCCTTTAATAGGCCTGGCGTTTATGATTTCCATTGCGTTTATTTTTTTTAGTTGTGAATATTTTTTTGAAATATTTGTATTGTCTGGGACATACATTCTGTTCATAAGTTGCATGTTTAAAGGATGATTACGTCTAAAAAATGTAGTTAGATGGAGTAAATTTATGGTTTAGGGAACAAAGCAATAACAAACACATTGTTCTATTTATCCCATACTGCTTTTTATTGACCTTTAAATTTTTTCTATTGTAGTTTAAATACAATACTCTTTTGTTATTTAACCACAATTTATCAAGACCAACCTAACAGCTTGACTGCTGTTGTAGGCCCCAAATTATCAAACAGTGACATACACCTTCATTTTCCTGCGGGAGCTGTTGGTAAGGATGGACCCTCGGCTGGAATTACCATAGCTACAGCATTGGTATCATTACTGTCAGGAAAGTTAGTGAGGTCTGACATTGCCATGACCGGAGAAATCACACTACAAGGACGAGTTTTACCAGTATGATTGTTTGTTTTTTATTCTAACTTGCAATGACTATTGGAGAGTTAATGCGACTCTGGCTATTTTTAGCTCCCTTACCTGTTTGACTTGACAGCCCCATAGTGTAAAACTTTTTAATTTGTTTTGTTTGCTTCAAGTCCCCACTTATGAAAAATTTCTGTGGTGCAATGAACATGTTGCCTTTAGTGGGTAAGCTTTTAAACAGTGGCCAATGCGGGCAAAATTTTCCAAGAAGTTTGAGCGACATTGCTCCAACTCAGTGAAAGACAATGGGTTTAACGGCATAAGAATACGTTAATGCAGTGCTTTTTAACCTGTGGGATGGTACGCACTTGGGCGGATGAAAAAAATTGTAGTGCGGATGAGTGGGGATGATAATTGTGTATTTTTTTTACTTTTTTTGACAGGGAATAATTCAAATAAACTTAATAGGATATTAGGTACAGTGGCATTCTAACTTTAATCGTTGCGACGCATTTGTAAAAACTTGTTGGACTTACGACGCATCGCTAATCGTAGCTTTTATAATTTTGTTTCACACCAGCCACCAGTGATTTAATATTTGCGCACTATTATTATTACGTAATCAAAAGGCAGACAGACAAGAAAATGTCTGAGCCTGCGACATTTGATTCAAGACTTATTCTGGCTTGCCCGGCTAGCTTGTCTTGTTGACATATTCGGTATACTTAATGAGTTCAACTCCAGTATACAAGGAAAGGAAATTGATATATTTGAAGTGACCTCAAAAATTACTTGAATCAAGCGAAAAATTCAAATTTTGAAAGAAGAAATCTGCAGTGATAGTCTTAAAAGATTGAAGATGCTAAAGACCTTCATGTCTACATGGAAATGGAAATAAAACGGAACACAAGTTGGAGTAGCGTATCATGTAGGTGGCGACTCTGTTGATAGTTTTGAAGCTAATTTTCCTAGCCATCAGACAGAAGCATTAAAACAAACGTGTGGGTTTCAAACCCCTTCGGTCCCCCCCCCCAACGGCATAAGAATACGTTAATGCAGTGCTTTTTAACCTGTGGGATGGACGTGTGGGTTTCAAACCCCTTCGGAGAACAGAAGCCTCCGGGACCTTTAGGTCATACTCTCAAAAACGATTTCTGCCAGCAAGCATTTTTTAATCGCGGAAAACAAATTCTGGATAGTTCTTATAAAGACCTGACCATCCAAGCACCAGAAGTTCTTGTACAAAACCCCACAACTTGTTTTGCCGAAACGGCTTTAGTGCACTAGTTTACATCAAAACGAGGAAAAGTGGTTGTCTTCTTCATGACCTAATGCGGGGAGCTTTGGAGTAAGAAGTTGTGCCTAACTGGTCTGAAATTGCCAACAACAACCAAGTCATTGATAAACCGGTAGCCTACTTGTTGGGCATTTGAATAAAAAAAATGTTAAATCTCTTCATTTTCTTTTTGTGTAAACCTTTTCGGTTGGTTTGTGCGGATGAAAGTTTTGCAAAAAAAAGTGCGAAGTGTTCTCAAAAAAGTTGAAAAGCACTGCGTTAATGTATAATTGTTGAAACAAGACCATTTGTTGCGCTGTCTTCATTATACGAAGGCGTGATTCTATGCGCCTCCTGACAGCACTGCAGGGGCGATCGCTAGTTTTCCTAAAATGGTCTTTAGCGCGTTTTTCCTTGCGCTCAAACTCAATTGCACCAAGAGTTAATTAACGAACTCTTTTATATGGTACAGGTAGAGCTACTGACACCACGCCTCGCGGCAAACGCCTATTTAGCTGGTTAAGTGGCGCAGGAGCTGAAATACTTATTTTGCAGCTGAAGAGGGTTAGGGATAGGATGCAAGTTTTGGAAAATTTTGCAATAGAAACTAAGTCCTTCTTCTAGTTTTTTGAATTTTGAACGCTAATACCTTACCCCGATCCTAATAGCCCCAACCGTGAGCTTCTTGAGAGATATTTCGTTTTAAACGGGTAAAATGCTCTTTGCGCCACCTATCGAAAAAAACTAAATATGGGCCTGCCGTGAGGTATGGTGTTAGTAGATTTTTCTTCTATTTGTGAAATATGGTCAGATAGTGGCGCTCGACAGTACCACAACACGGCGAGCACAAGAATAAAAAGGCGGCTTTCCCGACAATGTTTCTAATTTAGTAACGGCAACATTCATTAAACAGAGACGTTTACGATCACCAAAACTATTGGGACCAGTGTCAGCAGAACGTCTGTAAATATAGCAACAAATTTAAACATACCACACTGTAGCAGGCGGCAAATGTTAAGCAAAGTAATCTCACCGGAATAACACAATTACGTTCAGAAACAACACTCTTTATTTCTAACATGCATCTTTGGAGGATGAAAATGTAAAAAACAAACTTTACTAACAAGCTTTACAAATAAAACAAATAGAAAAATGCAATGTGTCTGTTTCTAAAGAGTCATATTATTTTGTCTGGCACACATACAAATAGCTTATATCTGCCTAAATCACAAATGTCCCATACACAAGCCCACTGTCACGAATCTATAATTTTGTTTTGTAGGTTGGCGGAATAAAAGAAAAGGTACTCGCCGCTCACAGGGCAGGGATAAATAAAGTGTTATTACCGGCACAAAATCGAAGGGACGTTATCACTGAGCTACCACATGATGTTTGTGAAGCAATGGACATTCAATATGTTGGAAGTATAGAAGAAGTCTTAGAAAATGCATTTCTCGATGAAGTTAGAATTCCTATTCAATGTGAAGCATTAATGAACAACTCTAGCAAATTGTAAAATTTATGTCGTTTGTTATAATTTGAACAGGAGTTTGACCTACTTGTTACATCATGGTGTTACGGTTTCTGCTAACCTTGTTTTTAATTGTGTTTTGCGCGACGATTCAATTGCAATAGATGTTTTTTGAATGCTTATGCCAATATAATTTTAAATGATCTCTCTGAATGTAAACACTACAACAATTACTGCTCGCCACATTTCCCAACCCTCGAGTTACGATCTACCAGTGTGTTTTAGGAGAGATTACATGGTTTCAAACCACTCGTATTCGGTTATTTACTGATTTGGAGGCAAAGTGGTAAGTTGCCAATTGATATCGAATAACTCCACGCGTCCGTAAAAAGGTTTTTCCTAAACCGAAAATAGAAATCTGCTGGAAAGTCGTCGAGTCCTGGGGAATATGTTTTCGCCCATGTCTTTCAGTGCGTTTGAAAACTTTGTTTCCAGAATTTCGGTTTCGTTTTTTTCCATGGCATCTAGTGGCAGGGTTTGGTAACGAGTCCTATCAGTCGAGTCTCAAGTCAAGTCAAATGAGGTTTGAGTCTCAAGTCGAGTCAAGTCATTAGCGGTTCGAGTCAAGACAATTCCCAAAAACTTTTGCAAGGAAAGGTTAAAGGTTTAGAATTTAGATAGTTTATTTATTTGAATGGTTCATCGCGACGTTTTTACCTAAAAAACGGACACCGCTTCATTACAGTGAACATTTCCCATCAACGTCCCTTTCTTAGAGTAGGGTCAACTTTAATGAAACACGTTAATTGACACCCATTAAACAGTGTGGAAAAGAACGTCAATTTGTTCAAAGGAGTTTTTCAAAACCAAAAATTCATATTTTACTGCATGCGCTAGAGCAGTGCTCTTAAACCTTATTTGGGTTGGTGAACCCTTTAAAGTTATTGTGACGAACCCATGCACCCTGTTTACTTAAAAGGTAAACTTAGGCTGCGTTCACACTCGGGCACCGCGGTAGGTTTTCGCCACTAGGAATGAAACTTTTTGGTAGTGTGAACGAAACGTCACCTACCGAAACCTGGTACGACAAGAGGTGGTTTCGCGCCTAAACGTGGTCGTGAAACCCCGTGTCTGAACGATGCAAGGTTCGAAACCCGTGTCTGAACGAAGCAAGGCGCGAAACCGAATGCAGCGGTTTGTGCGTTGGTTTATAATAAGTGCCGTCTATTTTTGTTAACTGAAGTGTACGTTTGCGTGCCTAAAATGAGTGAACGGGGAATACTATGGTCTAAAGAAAAGTCACAAAATTGAATAAACTTTGTAGTGCGGAGGAGGTTCAGCACATGATTTTAACGGCAAAGAGCCGTGTTTCAAAAAATTACATTGGGTCTACATGTGTGTAACTCAATGAATTAAAAGGGAAATCTTGATTGAGCTGTAGCCTACACGTCTGCGTTTTCGTTTAGCAAGAGTCCAAAATAAATTTACACTTAAAAGCCTTCCACTTAAATCCCTATTTATTCTTTTTTTTTATGAAACTGAAATGCATGCAAAAAAGTCTACAAACTGAAAAAGTAACTTTTTCAAACATGACCTGCACAGTTCAGTTAAACTCTAATCTGACATTGCCAAAAATCAAATAAAACTAGCGATAGTAGTGAGTTTTTTCAACAACATCAGGTTTGAAACCACACTTTTCTCTCATCGCGAAACTTGTCTTCAGACGTCAAAACCTGTCGTCTAAACCAGCAAAAAACGCGATGCCTCGTCGCGAAAACCGTCTAGTGCAGGGGTTCTTAACCTGGGGTGCACGCACCCCCAAGGGGTGCGGAGATGCAGAATCATTAAGGTTGGTTAGGTATATTATATTTAAGCAATTACAGAAGGGGGTGCGAAAATTGGTTAGTGATTTGAAAGGGGGTGCGAAAATTGGTTAGTGATTTGAAAGGGCTGCAGCAAGGAAAAAAGGTTAAGAACCACTGGTCTAGTGTGAACGACGTTTTTTGCTCAGTGTGAACGCGCGGAGTGAACACCTGGTACGAAACCACGTGGCGGTGCCTCTGTGTAAACGCAGCCTTAGGTAGCCTAATAAGCAGTATGAAAAATCATTATGCATATCATCATGTCAATTAACCGAGCGGAGCTTTCAAAAAATCCTTGATTTGCTACCAATACTCCAAGCATATGTTGGCGAATTTTCTGTGAAACATCGGTGAAAAAGCCAAAACTCGACATACTAATATAACCCGAATGTAACACAGACACTATCAAACTTGACACAGCGATAAAACATTAAAAAGGTTTAACTAAGTTATACATCAGTTGAAACCTACATCTTTTTGGTAATATCCTGAAAGTCAAAATACTGATGGTTCATTTAAAGTTTGTGATACACTCTTGTGTACCTTTTCGTAATTGTGCACCCCATGCATATTTTGGTGCACACGTAGGGTACATCGTGCACACCGGTTGAAGAGCACTGCCCTAGAGCGTTTGTTCGCTAATATTAGCGCTTAAAAGCGAACACTTGGCTTTGACATGTACTGCATTCGATAACTTAACCCAAGCAAGAAGTACAACGCTTAATGCCAACGTAAGAAAGTTTGTGCATGTAGCAGCGACTTCGTTACGTTAAAATTAAGCAAAAATTATTTTGCATCCACAGTAAATTGCTGCTGTTGTTTGGTTGAAGCCAACTGAACAGGTTATCCATTATAAGAAATTTTCGTTTTGTTGGTGACATAACGAGTCCGAGTCGAGTCTCTACTAAGACGAGTCCAAGTCAAGTCTTTTCACAACTGAGACTCAAGTCAAGTCTTTTAAAAAGGTGACTCGAGTTGAGTCTCCCCACCACTGTCTAGTGGAATATTGGGAAGTTCAAACTTCATTGTTCTCCCCATAAAATAGTATACAAAATTCCTCCAAGCTTTTGAGATTTTTTTTATTTGGAAGGATCCAAATATTAATACTTTTCGCATAACCTCTTTCCCGGGTTAAAAAGTACTTTGTGTTTTTTCTCCTGCAGCCCAGCGAGTGCGACTACGGGTATTCAAAGTTTATCTAATTCATTTTAAAGGGCGAATAATTTTTTATGTAGTTTGTCACGTTCCTAATCCGTCGTGTTACAAACAACATTCGGGATTGTGATAATATTTTTATCTATTGTAGTTAGTTTGGCGCTGTTATTTTGATTTTTTTTGTTCAGATGAGTTTGTTTCCCTTAATATTACAACTTTATGAGCGTCCCATCGGACATGCGGTTTGGTGACGGAATCTTGATTTTCCGTCTTTTACCAGTCAATGACGGATTTATTATTTTCTAGATATTTATTATTTCTAGATAGAATTGAGTCACATGCGCAACAAAACATATTCATTTATCTATTCAAAACAATAATAAAACCAGCAGAACACAACAAACGGTTGCCGTGTACCTGGAACCAACAGGGTGCTACGCAATCTCGCCATCGAGTACGGCGTGAGCTTTCCCGATTATTGACACTGTATGTGCGTTTAAGTTTGAGCGACATTTGCGACCATACATCGGCAAAAGTCATTTCGTTGGCAAATACGAAATGAGACCATAAATTTGGCTTTACGAGTTGAAACTACTTGCTCTAACACACATCTGAGGATCAGTTATGAAGATGATACAGAATCTTCAAACACTTCCAGAGGAAATTCCCCTCACCAAGATTATAAGTCAAGCACCCAAAACACGTAGACTAAAACCCAGGCATCCAATCTACAACTTAGCGACTGACAACACTTTCGATATGACTGAAGAATGGAAACAATATTGGTTTAATAACATGCCCGCTGGAGGAGAGCTAGTAGACGACCCAATAACTCCACTGTCAGGTTTCGACATAGCACATAGACGTCACGCGGTAGCAGAGAACCGACTGCGATCAAAACATGCTCGCACTGCCCACATGCTTCAACGCTGGGGCGAAAGAACGAATTCGGAATGCCCACACTGTGGAGCAGATAAGCTAGATACAGACCATCTTGTCCTAAAATGCCCCACTACCAAGTTACAAGGTGGATATCGGACAGTACATGAATGCGATACAGCATTCACCGACTGGTTTCAAAATATATGCGATCACGTCTAAGTTTTGGAGACGTGGAAACCATACGACAATATATATACACTCGTGTACATTATTGGCTAGAAAACTAGAAATGTGGCTTTTCTTTATATAGCCAACTTATATATGTGCAATAAAGGCTAAAATTTGGAGCAGCATCCCCAGAAATTTTAGGCACGAGCCGCCACTGACTGCATGCTGACATGTTCTGTGTCAAATCGTTTATAGTAGGGTCGAACAGTTCACAAAGTAACGTTTCAGTAATTTTTTCTGCCCGACATACTTTGTATGGTATACCTCCTGCTAACAAATCAAAAAATATTTTGAAACTAAACTAGGGTTGCCATACGTCAGGATGTTCCCTGACATGTCAGGGAATTCATGGCTTAAATTTGCGTCAGGGAGAAATGTTAAAATGTACTTAAAAGTCAGGAATTTAAGAAAAAAATATAGATATACTAAGAAATAAATGCACCAACGGAGAAAATTTCTGGTAGTTAGCTACAACCGCGTTCAAACCATGAACGTAAAGAGGTAAACTGGGAGCGTCTAACAATACGCGTTAAATGCAAAAATAAAAATCCGCGTCTCAAGAAAACACAGCGTTCGATGCTAACGTGGGGACGTGGGAAATTTCATTTGCTTTAACTGTGCACCTATAATATGCAAGGAACCAACTAACAACAAAAAGTCGAATTTCGTTAGATATAAAAACGTTTTTACAGTGGCATTGTATTTCAAATTTAAAAAGGCCTTCTCGNATTTGGCGTCAGTTTGTGCAAATGAATAAGTTTAAATCAAAGTGAATATGAAAATCGACCGTCTCCATTGCTAAACAATACGCTTTATTGCATGACAATTAACAAAAATGCAATTGTTCGCGCACAAATTGTGATGTTTAACGTTAAATGTTTTAATGTCAGATTTGGATCTTTGTTTTGCAGAATTTCGCGTGACTAGCTAAAATCCTGCAATTAACTTTCGTTTTTCTGATATACACACCAGGCTTAAGGACCGCAAGCCCTCGAAATAATGGCAAAGGAACCGTTTAGAGCAGTGGTTCTTAACCTTTTTGTAGTCACGGACCCCTTTTATGAATTTTGTAAGTCTGCGGACCCCCAACGCAATTTACCATTAGTCTTTTTATGTTTCACGTTTCTTGCATTATACCCTGTCATGCTTTAGAAGCATTTAAATCCGCCTTCACAGTCCTTTAAAATCAATGACGTTTCTGTATTTTAGTGGCCAACGGATCGAATTGATAATATTTCTGGTATATATAACTTCACAAATCACTTGTCCTATAAAGTCTATTGTCCATGTGTGTTATTATGATGTCACAATAGCGAAAACAATTACAAAAAGTATGTGTTCTTTGCCCAATTAAGGTGCGATGAACAGCGTGCACTCGTATGCAGGATTGTAAAAACGGTTGAGAAACTTAAACATATTCTTCTGTTGGCCTATTTGTTTGTCGCCTGCCGCTGTTGATATTTTTCGGATTCGTGTCAGTGTTACTCAAGTGTGACGAAGCCCAGTGGAATTCTATCGAATCCAGGGAATTGGGTAAAAAAAATTTTGATAATACTACGCTTTTGAAGCTTTTGAGCCAGGGGTACTTGGGGGGGGGGAGGAATTGGGTAACATGTGTATAGACCAGAGTGAAACTAGCCAACAATCGCTATTGCTCTTAAAGTAAAAAAGATACGTTACTGAAATTTTGATAATACTACGCTTTTGAAGCTTTTGAGCCAGGGGTACTTCGTAAAATGTCTTGCAGAGTTTTCTCCTAAACCAGTGGTTCTTAACCAGGGGGGCGCCAGACATTTCCAAGGGGGGCATGAACCAGAAGTTAAATAAACAAATTTATTTAACTTTGGACTCACCTCCCCACAAAATTAACTTTGCAAGTGTAGTGTATTGTTTGCGAGCACAAACGTTTTCAAAAAGAAACGAATATTATGATGCAATACCTTATGGCGTAACACAAATTTTGAGTAATGACATACGTGGCAAAGTTTTTAGTTTGTCAGTTTAGGACAGGGGTCGCCAATTTTTTTAACTGCGGGCCGGATCATTATAACAATCACGCTCGAGAGTCACATGGGTTACAAGCCCTGACATAGCCTTTCCCAAACTGGCACACGCGAAGCGATTTAGACGAGACCGCAAAGGGTTCATGTCTTCCCACGATCTTATTTGTATTCAGATTGTGCCGCTGTTTAATTGTAAAATTATGAAAACTATAGAACTGTCACATACCAACTAATGCACGTTTATTCTACCACGAGGAACTAAAAAGGCAATTGTTTGCACACAATTACTATTCTTTGCTTTTGTTTGTGACGTAACAAACCGCTTTTGGATGATACATAATTATGCCTTCCTGTTAGACCAGGTAAAATTATTACTGAAATCTATAATATGAATGTTTGCACAATCTTTAACGCCCCCGGGCCGTGATTAGGTGATCCCTGGTTTACAACATAGGCAAGGACATGTCTAAAATACGGGAATACGGGACGACGGAAATACGGGAATGGAGGTCTAAAACAGTGGTTCCCAACCTTTTTTAACGCGACCCAAATACTTACCAAAATTTAGTTTTGTGGTTTCTCGCGACCCATGGACATGCTATTTTAGTTG
>QLIY01001256.1:29811-41234 GCA_003260075.1 Phallusia mammillata | reverse complement strand
ACATAAAAGCATGATTTTAAAGTCATTGAATCAATAGGTTAATCAATTTTGATTTTGTAAATAACTTAAACAGTTGATCTGATTGAAGAAAACCGTAATGGTTTCGGGTTTTGACCACATAAGAAAACGGGTTCGGGCTTCGTTTTTTCAAAAAACGGACTTGATTCGGGTTTGACTTTACAATCTGTGCCAGTATTGTTTCGATAGATGTAAGTTCCGACAAATCACTTAGTCGTTCACCCTTTGGTTTTAAAGATATATATATTTCGCTATTACAGCATCGTCAGTATCTTATTCAAATAGAATCTATAAGGATTTTTAGTCTTCACCCACCAAGCAACGGACTGGGTGATTCGAGCTTTAAGTTTATTGTTTTCAGTCACGGGTGTACAACCCGCGGTCGTACCACCACATTAAACTATATGTACTGGCGGCCGTGATGTAATTAAAACTCCTTTGCATAAACTTTTAATTTTCAAACTGCCCTAAACAAATTTTGTGTTACTGAAAAGAGTATTACTAGCCTAGCAGCCATATATGCGTCAGACTTTTTGTTCGCCTATTGTGTGCAAACAATGCGAAAAACATGTACGGAAAGCGTCACAGTAAAGATTATGACGCAATAGACAGTTTAAACTGATCTTCACATTGTGCAATTCAATCTGTGCATCAAGTTGGAAATTAATCTGGGCTTTTGAGGCGTGCTATATATGTGATAAAAACCTTTTTCTTTACATCTGTAATTTTAAAACAAAAAACAGGAGATAATTGTCGTGATCTGCAATGCGTCTGTCGTAGCGAAAAGATTGTTTAAGTGTATAAAACTAGATTAAAAATTACATGCTGCCCTCGACATAATTTCCAAAGTGCAATTTGCCCCCCCGAACCCCACGAGTTTGACACCCCTGGTATAATGTGTTTTTTTGCATTTGTAATGCAAAAGAAACAGATTTGCTAATAATATTCGTGCGATTAACAACAGCGCTCGTCACATGCACGACTTTGCCGGTTTGAAGCGGGTTTCTAACAAGATTCATGCAATTAACAACAGTGCTTGTTACATGCACGACTTTGCAAGCTTAAAGCGGATTTTTTAATAAGCTTCGTGCAGTTAATCACAGCGATTGTTGCATGCACGACTTTGCGAGCACAACGTAAGTTTATACGCAAGCTGTTTATATCCGAAACTTACACTATACTTGTTAGTGTAAAGAAACATTAAGTTGTTTTGCAATTAAAACATACGTACAGTTTGTGCCGAAAACCGGCGTTCATCATTTGATTTCAGAAAATAAGCTGGATGAGACCGATGTGTAAGATCGAAAGATAGAAGGGTGCTACGTATAACCTGTCGTTTCCGACTATAAATATTTTGCCAAATGGTGGTTTATTCAGAATGCGGGGGTGTTTGGTTAAGTTCGCAGTGTAAAGTAGCTCGGGAGATATTTAGTCTAACAGAATTGTGACAAGTTTGTTTATATCAGTTAAAATATATTTCATTTTGTGATGTTTCGCTTTTTATTTTAAATTCTTTGCAACGTCAATTGGATAAAATCAGCCATAATCGTTTTAGTCCAGTGGTGAGCAAACTTTCAGCAACAGACCACATAAAAAATGGTTCGGGCTTAGTTTTTTACGCTTTGTGTCAGTATTGGGGGGGGGGGGGTGAGCAAACTATTTCAGTAACAGACCACATAAAAAATGGTTCGGGCTTAGTTTTTCACGCTTTGTGTCAGTATTTTTTGAATAAATTTAACTAGCTAAATAGCCAGCTAAACGGGCTTTTCAAAAACGATTCGGGTTCGGGCTCCAATTTCAGGTCCGCTTACAACTTTGTCCGAACCAACAATAATTTGAACCTAATTCTGCTCAGTATTAATTTTTATTATTATACATATAACAATGAAATATTTATTTTAATTAGTGACTACTGGTTTTCAGAAGAATAAGAATATTCTGTAATGCCATGGTTTTTGTGTTCTATATTTAGGGTGCGTGCCACGTTTTTCGTGTTCTGACTTGGGTGTGTCACGAGTTTTTTGCTCTTCTGGGCCACCGTACAAAGGCAACGAAACAATAAATCAATTGACACATAATGGTACAAAGTTTTAAATGTACTGGTTTGCTACGTGCCTGTGTTAATTGTTATTAGATTTGTATTAATGCCAAATTTAATTTCGACATAGTTATGAGGGGGGGGGGGGTTAATTGTTATTAGATTTGTATTAATGTCACATTTAATTTCGACATAGTTATGAGGGTATTTTTCATGCTTACATAAAACCGGAGTTTTAATGCCTAGCCATTTTGCAATCATCGTCTTTAACAAATGTTACCTCGCGGTTTCTTTCGGCATTTTTCAAAACTTCAGTGAAAACGGTGCCCCCAAAAGATCTAAACGTACGTATGCTTTTTGTTTGATAAAAATACGTCATAACGCTTTACCTACATGACGTCGCCCGATAAAGCGGGTTTTCTAACGAACATCGTTAAGTCAGCCACAGCGCTTTCTACACAGAGTTGTAAGTCGGGTCGGGTTTGAGCCGGTTTCGGGCTGACGTTTTTTTTCACATAAACGGGTTTACTTCAGGTCGGACTTTACACTCTGTGTCAGTATTTGTTTCGAACAAATTTAACTAGCTTGACCTACATTTAAACAGCCCCAAAACGCATTGATTCAGAACAATTGTCTATTATTGTCAAATATGTTTGTTGTCTATGTCTATCCTTAGGAATCAATGTGTAATCAAAATCTCTGTTTCTACATGTAAATCTCTGTTTCTACATGCACGACTTTGGAAGCTTAAAGCAGATTTGCTAATAATATTCGTGCAATTAAGAACAGCGCTTGTTACATGCACGACTTTGCCGGTTTGAAGCGGGTTTCCTAACAAGATTCATGCAGTTAATCACAGCGATTGTTACATGCACGACTTTACAAAACCAAAGCGGATTTCCTAACGAGCTTCGTGCAGTTAATCACAGCGATTGTAACATGCACGACTTTGCGAGCTCAACGTAAGTTTATACGCAAACTGTTTATATCCGAAACTTACAATATACTTGTTAGTGTAAATAATCATTTAGTTGTTTTGCAATTAAAACATACATACAGTTTATGGCGAAAACTGGCGTTCGTCATTTTATTTCAGAAAACAAGCCGGATGACACCGGTGTGTAAGATCGAAAGATAGAAGGCAGTGGTACATATCACCTGTCGTTTCCGTTTCGGTGACTATAAATATTCTGCTAAATTGCGGTTTATTCAGATTGAAAGTGGGTTTAGTTAAGTTCACAGTGTATAGTAGCTCGGGGGATATATAGTCTAACAGAATTATATCTAGGTTTATTTATATCAGGTTTCGTTTTGTGATGTTTCGCTTTTTGTATTCATAATTCTTTGCAACATCAATTGGATAAAAGAATCCATAATCAGTATTTTAGTCCTGGGGTGGGCAATTAATTTTAGTAAGAGACGACATAAGAAAATGGGTTCGGGCTTAGCTTTTACAACAAAAAAACGGGTCTGATTTGGGCCTGACTTTACACTTATATGTCAGGATTTTTAAAAAAAAATTTAATTAGCTAAGTAGCCAGGTTCTGGACCTGACCTAAAGCCAAACAGCCCTAAAACGCCTTGATAAGACCAGTTGTCTATTGTGTTTGTTGTCTTGGTCTTTTCTGGGGCTTCAATGTATACGCCTGTCAATCAAACTTTCGGGCCTAAACGGGCTTCTCAGGGGGGGGGGGGGGGGGGGGGGGGGGGGGGGGGGGGGGGGGGGGGGGGGGGGGGGGGGGGGCCGAACTAAATAATAACTTGAATTGAATCCTGCGCAGTAGTAATTTTATTTTTAAAAATACCATTGAACTATATATTTTAACTAGTGACAACTGGTATTCAGAAGAATAAAAATATTCTATCATGCCATGGTTTCTGCAGTATACCATGATTTTTGTGTTCTAAATTTGGGGTGCGTGCCACGGTTTTTGTGTTCTGACTTCGGTGTGTCGCAAGTTTTACGTGTGTCATGAGTTTTGTATTTCGCACTTTTTGTCACCGTACAAAGGCAACGCAACACTAAATCAATTGACACATAATAATACAAAAAATTACGTGTACTGGTTTGCTGTACATGGCTGTGTTAATTATTAGATTTGTATTAATGCCAAATTTAATTTTGACATAGTTATGAGTGTATTTTCCATGCTTACATAAGACCGGTGTTTTAATGCTTAGCCATTTTGCAGTCTTTGTCTCAAACAAAAAGTTTCCTGGCGGGTTCTTTCGGCAATTTTCAAAACTTCAGTGAAAACGGTGCCCCCCAAAAGATCTAAACGTATGTATGCTTTTGTTTGATCAATACACGTCATAACGCTTTACCTACATGACGTCGCACCGATAAAGCGGGTTTTCTAACGAGCATCGTGAAGTCAACCACAGCGCTTTCTACACAGAGTTGTAAGTCGGGTCTGGTTCGTGCCGGTTTCGGGATGAGTTTTTTTTTACATCAACGGGTTTACTTCAGGTCGTTTATACACTCTGTGTCAGTAATTTTTTCGAATAAATTTAAGTAGCTAAGTAGCCAATTGCGAAACCTGACTTAATGTCAAACAGCCCTAAAACGCCTTGTTTCAGATCAATTGTCTATTATTGTATAATATGTTTGTTGTCTATGTCTATCCTAAGAAATCAATGTATAGGCATGTCATTCAAACTTTTGGGCCTAAACGGGTTTTCAAAAACGATTCAGGGTCGGGTCGGGTTTTGGGCTTAAATTTCAGGCCCGTTTAAAACTCCGTTTCTACATGCACGACTTTGCCGGTTTGAAGCGGGTTTCCTAACAAGATTCGTGCAATTAACAACATCGATTGTTACATGCACCACTTTGCAAACAAAAGCGGTTTTTCTAACGAGCTTCGTGCAGTTAATGACAGCGATTGTAACATACACGACTTTGCGAGCTCAACGTAAGCTTATACACATGCTGTTTATATCCGAAACTTACAATATACATGTTAGTGTAAAAAACCATTTAGTTGTTTTGCACTTAAAACATACGTACAGTTTGTGACGAAAACTGGCGTTGGTCATTTGATTTCAGAAAACAAGCCGGATGACACCGGTGCGTAAGATCGGGGGGGGGGGGGGGGGGGGGGGGGGGGGGGGGGGGACGACCAAATACGGGAAAGTACCCGTTTTAATGCCTATAAATATTCTGCGAAATTGCGGTGTAATTAGATTGCAATTGGGTTGAGTTAAGTTCGCAGTGTAAAGTAGCTCGGGAGATTTTTAGTCTAACATAATTGTGTCTAGGTTTATTTATATCAGAATTTTAAACAGTTTTCGTTTTATGATGTTTTGCTACATCAATTTAATTCATCGCAACATCAAGTGGATAAAATCAACCATAAGAAGACGTTTTAGTCCAGGGGTGGGCAATTAAATTAAGTAAGGGACCACGTAAGAAAACGGGTTCGGGCTTAGTTTTTTTTTTCAAAAAACGGGTCTGATTCGGGTCGGACTTTGCACTCTGTGTCAATATTTTTTTTGAATAAATTTAAGTAGCCAGTTGTTAGACCTGACCTACTTTTAAACGGCCTTAAAACGCCTTGTTTCAGACCAATTGTCTATTATTGTCTAATATGTTTGTTGTCTATGTCTTTGCTAAGGAATCAATGTGTGGGCATGTCAATCAAACTTTCGGTCCTAAACTGGCTTGGGGGGGGGGGAATAAATTTAAGTAGCCAGTTGTCAGACCTGACCTACTTTAAAACGGCCCTAAAACGCCTTGTTTCAGACCAATTGTCTATTATTGTCTGATATGTTTGTTGTCTATGTCTTTGCTAAGAAATCAATGTGTGGGCATGTCAATCAAACTTTCGGTCCTAAACTGGCTTTTCAAAAACAATTCGGGTTCGGGTCGGCTTTTGGCTTTAAATTTCAGGATAGTTTGAAACTATGTTTCTGCATGCACGACTTTGCAAGCTTAAAGTTGGTTTTCTAACAGGATTCGTGCGATTAACCATATCGATTGTTGTATGCACGACTGTTGCGTCAAACCAACATGGTTGTTTACAACAAACATCCATCGGTTTCCTACCGGTCTGTACGTTATGTAATTGGCCCTCAGGCCAGGTCAGATAACTGACCGTGCTGTGCGTGGAGGAGAGATCTCTTTCTGTGGCCGTACTTTCCCAAATTCAGCTTGAAATTTCAAGCAAGCAGCTTACCAATTTCACGTAATTATCTAATCGCAAATATTCGCCTGTTGTATCGTCCTGAAGGCACGCCAACTTTTTGCATTTTTTATGCCCATCGCATTGTATATATCTTTGTTTTATGTTATGTTGGACAGTGTTGTTTACGGGCAGTTGTAAAGTCCGCTTGTTGAATGCAGTTGTTTTTAGCGTAGTGCCAGATTATTGCTATTTTGGCAGTTTAATGTTTTAGTATTACGTCCGTTTTTTTTCAAGTTTTTTCATTAATTTGAATCGGGTATTTTTTCTGGGAGTTGTAAATTAATTCATCAGTTAGATGTAGTGGGGGGGGGGGTTATGTAATTGGCCCTCAGGCCATCAGGTCAGATAACTGACCGTGCTGTGCGTGGAGGAAACATCTTGTTCTGTGGCCGTACTTTCCCAAATTCAGCTAGAAATTTCAAGCAAGCACCTTACCAATTTCATGTAATTATCTAATCGCAAATATTCGCCCGTTGTAGGGGGGGGGGTGTAGGTTTCCATTTGTCAACTTCCGGATTTGTTTATACTATTTGTGTTTGCCAAATATTTTGGTAAAAATGATGAATAATTATCCGTTTTTTTTTCAAGTTTTTTCATTAATTTGAATGGGGTATTTTTTCTGGGAGTTGTAAATTAATTCATCAGTTAGATGTAGTGTTGAAGTGGTTTTAATTTTGTGGTTAGAGGGATCGGGTTTAGTTTAAACAGTGTTACACAAAAAAATGTTTTCCTGTACCCAACTACAAGCAACAGCACTTAACTTGGTAGAAAAGAATAAAACATTACATAGGTAATTTTACACAAACAAACTAAACTCTTATATTAACAGTTGCTACATAGAAATCATAGACATGCTGTGGTTACTGTTTCTATTGTTTTTCGTCGGATGCGCGGAAGGTCAATGTCCGGGTGAGGATTTCAGTTTCGCTCCTCGACCTTATGCAAGTAAGCTTACCTCGATCAAAATGAACGCAAAAGTTAATAGCACATGTTTTGTAGCAAATTAAACTTACGTTTTTTTCTAACTTGCATCATTTTATTTTCCCGTAAAACTTATTTTTGCAATTTTTTCACAGAACCGGAAAATCTCTCGGTTTGCGAGAGGCAGTACCCCGGTCCCAATTGCAGCTGCCCTTCTTGGATGCTCGAATGTGCTTGTCACAAGTTTGGTCGGTGCGGGGACAAACCAGCATGTATTGGGATGTATAAGGTAAATAACAGGAGGAACAACTGTGGTGATTGGAGCGACGAGTTAAGTGAGGTTTGTCATGAAGGCAGGTTTCGGTGTGACTGCTTCAACACAACTTGCAAAGGTTATGTTGGGTGTGTGTTTGAGCACTGGCGATGTGATGGAAAGATACAATGTTTAGATGGCAGTGATGAGGTTAATTGCACTAGTTGTCCAGCTAATACCTTTGAATGTGATTGTTACAAAACAAAAAACTGCACAGGTATACGGGCTGGTTGCCTCAGCAAATACAAGCAATGTGATGGATTTAATGACTGTGGAGATTGGAGTGATGAAGTTAATTGCACTTGGGGGGGGGGATGGTTGCCTCAGCAAATACAAGCAATGTGATGGATTTAATCACTGTGGAGATTGGAGTGATGAAGTTAATTGCACTTGTCCAGCTCATAAGTTTGAATGCCCTTGTTACAAAACAAAGATCTGCATAACTGGATATGGATGCATTAACAAAGACTGGCAATGTGATGGAAATAATCACTGCGGAGATTGGAGTGATGAAGTTAATTGTACATGTCCAGCTGATGAGTTTGAATGTGATTGTTACAAAACAAAGAACTGTACAACTTTCCGTGGTGGTTGCATCCGCAAATACTTGCAATGTGATGGAGATAATGACTGTGGAGATTGGAGTGATGAAGTTAATTGCACTTGTCCAGCTCATAAGTTTCAATGTGCATGTGTTGGCACAAAACAATGCATAGGCATGGAAGGAAGTTGCATTGATCGATCTTTATTATGTGATGGAAATCAAGACTGTTTTGATGGTAGTGATGAGAAACATTATACATGTAACTGTTTTGGAGTTTATGCAAGATGTGCATGCAAACCTGGTCACAAACACTGCCTATCTACTGGCAGATGCATACCTGTTGACTGGATTGGTGATGGATTTAAGGATTGCTATGATGGAAGTGACGAACTTTGTTCAGTTTCCAACTTCACATGTCAATCTTGTACAATGTTTGCCACAACTTGTAAGAGTGAACAACTTGCCAGGTATCTTGTACATCCCACAGTTCCAGCAGAGTGCACCACAGTAATCCAACCATCATGTGCTGATGACATCAACAGTTGTAAAAGCAAGAGTGTGATTTGTGTTTCTTCAAACTGCCCAAAAAAATGTCAGAATTATTTCATTTGTGAAAACCAAAAAATAATAGCTGGAAGTGATTTTTGTGACTCAGTTAGTAGTTGTAATGACAGTAGTGATGAAATCAAGTCAGGATTTGGATTTAAATGCTCTGGATCATCAAGACAAGGTGTTTGTGTTTTGCCACAAACCAATGTTTACGATTCAGTGGCTCAATGTTCTGATAATTCTGACATTTGTTTTGTCAACGGACAGTTCAAATGTTTTCAGTGCTTGGATAAAAAGTTGATCATATCACCCAAGCAAGTTTGTGACGGTATAGTGGATTGCTTCGATATGTCAGATGAATGTTTGTGTTTGAATCAAAGTTTGTGTAATGATATAAGAGGTGCTTGTCCAACAAATCAGATGGATTGTCAAGATAAATCTGTATGTTCAACTCAAATCGGAAATTTGTGCAACTCAAGTGTGCAATGTGTTGATCAAACGAACACAAAATACTGTTCGTCTGCAAAAAATTTGAAACAAATTCAGTGTTTACCAGAAAAATATAAAGGCCTTGGAATTGACGAAATATTTAAGTGTGCGAGAAATGACAATGAATTGTTGAGAAGAAGGTTTCAGTATCAGCTAGGTAGGGGAATTGATGCCAGAGTTTTGTTGAACTCCATATGTGATGGAAAAGTTGAGGGCTACCTATGGTTATATGGTGAAGCGAATTGTCCAAATTTGTTTATTGTTTCTCGGAAGGAAAGTTCAGCATAAAAAACACACAGGTTTGTGACGGTAATGTCGATTGCGACGACGGCGCAGATGAATTTCCTGAACTTTGTAACAAAACCCGTTTTTATTGTAAAGGCAAATATAGCTTTTCTATTGACAGAAAAACTGTTTGTGACGGAATTATCGATTGCACCAATGAATCTGATGAAAGCAAATGCCGTTGTAAAAATATCAGATTTTATTGCACAAATAAACAACCTTTGTCGATTGAACGGAGACTGGTGCAGAATGGAATTCTGGATTGTTCGGACGGAAGTGATGAATGTGTGAACTTAGCTGGGGACGCGTTTGCAGATGTGAACGAAATGATTGTCAATCCAATATACCGAGCAATTTTCTGGATAACAGGCATTTTGGCCTTGGGAGGAAATTTGTTTGTGTTTATTGCAACTGCTCACAGCTTATGGAATGTAGACAGAAACAAAAATGTTTTTATTAATACCAGTATTTTTATTCTAAACCTCTGTTGCTCAGATTTCCTTATGGGAATTTATCTGCTTGTAGTTATAGTGCAAGCCTCACAATTTTCTGGCTCGTATTGTTTGTTTGATAAGGAATGGAGGTCAAGTAGTTTGGGGGGGGGGTATGTTCTTATTAATAATAGTATTTTTATTCTAAACCTCTGTTGCTCAGATTTCCTTATGGGAATTTATCTGCTTGTAGTTATAGTGCAAGCCTCACAATTTTCTGGCTCGTATTGTTTGTTTGATAAGGAATGGAGGTCAAGTAGTTTGTGTTCAGGACTTGGAGCACTTGCAGTGGTTTCTTCTGAAGCATCGGCCATGACTATGACAGCAATGACCACTTTTCGCCTAGTATCAGCCTTTAGACCATTTACAATTCAAAGTGTAGGTATTTTTAGAATTTTACTTGCTGAATTGTTTTGCTGGATTTTTGCTGTAGTTTTGGCGACTGTTCCTTTACTGAAAGTCACTTCGGAATATTATACAACTGATGTTTGGTTTCCAAACAACATTTTTGGAAAAGATTTTGTTTCCAGGCAAAACATGTTACTTCTTGCACAAAGAATTACTGGTGTAGAACCAGAAAGTTGGAACGATGTGAAACAAACTATAAAGGAAACATTTCCTCGCAATCCAATCAAAGGGGAGTTTGGATATTATGGAGAAACAAGTGTCTGTATGCCACGTTTGTTTGCCCAAACCAGTGAATTTGCTTGGGAATATTCAACTTTTCTCATCACAATCAACTTCCTCATGTTCATCTACGTGGTGGTTGCATATGTTCTCATCTACAAACAGAGTAACCGCATGAAAGGGTCCAGAAATAACAATATGAGCTCTAAGATGCAAAGGAGAATCTCAAGGTTGATTTTGACCGACTTCTGTTGCTGGATTCCAATTTGTGTCATGGCATATTTGAGTATTGGAGGAATGAAGATGCCACAAGATGCTTATGTGTTAAGTGCTTGTTTGTTGCTTCCAATCAACAGTGCTCTTAATCCCTTGCTTTATTCGAAAGCAATAGAAGATCAACTTGTCAGGGCAAAGAAATCGCTGGTGGAGAAATTGTCCTCTCTACCAACATCTACAATTTACTCATCAGACTTAGCTGTGAGATACAATGCTCGTGCAGATGAAGATGGCGACAGAGTGGTTGAAGCCATTAAATGAAAACAAAAACTAAAATAAACTAATACAATAGTAAATATCCCACAAATAATCGTTGGTTTTTAAAGTGTAAAATCATGTTGTGTTTGATCTGATTTTCATCGTTGTACATATGTTGTACATATGCTTGTGTGAATATTTATTACTTTTGAAAACGTTGAAGTAAGGTATGATTTCTAAGAATTATAAATGGGAAGGTTTAAAAGTGTAATGTTGTAAAGGAAATGTAAATACATAGAAAGTAAGGTATTTCAGGGATAAATCAAAAGTTTAAAATCTGAAAAGAGCGATGATTACATTCATTAAAAGGCATAGAACATGGTTTAACGATAACGTTTTTGTGCTTTGGAAACGGCATGCTCTGCAGAAAGAGAATATGGCGGTGGCTTTTATGCCGCGAAACGTGGTAAATTTCATTGAGCAGTCATAA
>QLIY01001256.1:12732-29448 GCA_003260075.1 Phallusia mammillata | reverse complement strand
TTAGAATTTTACTTGCTGAATTGTTTTGCTGGATTTTTGCTGTAGTTTTGGCGACTGTTCCTTTACTGAAAGTCACTTCGGAATATTATACAACTGATGTTTGGTTTCCAAACAACATTTTTGGAAAAGATTTTGTTTCCAGGCAAAACATGTTACTTCTTGCACAAAGAATTACTGGTGTAGAACCAGAAAGTTGGAACGATGTGAAACAAACTATAAAGGAAACATTTCCTCGCAATCCAATCAAAGGGGAGTTTGGATATTATGGAGAAACAAGTGTCTGTATGCCACGTTTGTTTGCCCAAACCAGTGAATTTGCTTGGGAATATTCAACTTTTCTCATCACAATCAACTTCCTCATGTTCATCTACGTGGTGGTTGCATATGTTCTCATCTACAAACAGAGTAACCGCATGAAAGGGTCCAGAAATAACAACATGAGCTCTAAGATGCAAAGGAGAATCTCAAGGTTGATTTTGACCGACTTCTGTTGCTGGATTCCAATTTGTGTCATGGCATATTTGAGTATTGGAGGAATGAAGATGCCACAAGATGCTTATGTGTTAAGTGCTTGTTTGTTGCTTCCAATCAACAGTCCCCCCCCCCATCGCTGGTGGAGAAATTGTCCTCTCTACCAACATCTACAATTCACTCATCAGACTTAGCTGTGAGATACAATGCTCGTGCAGATGAAGATGGCGACAGAGTGGTTGAAGCCATTAAATGAAAACAAAAACTAAAATAAACTAATACAATAGTAAATATCCCACAAATAATCGTTGGTTTTTAAAGTGTAAAATCATGTTGTGTTTGATCTGATTTTCATCGTTGTACATATGCTTGTGTGAATATTTATTACTTTTGAAAACGTTGAAGTAAGGTATGATTTCTAAGAATTATAAATGGGAAGGTTTAAAAGTGTAATGTTGTAAAGGAAATGTAAATACATAGAAAGTAAGGTATTTCAGGGATAAATCAAAAGTTTAAAATCTGAAAAGAGCGATGATTACATTCATTAAAAGGCATAGAACATGGTTTAACGATAACGTTTTTGTGCTTTGGAAACGGCATGCTCTGCAGAAAGAGAATATGGCGGTGGCTTTTATGCCGCGAAACGTGGTAAATTTCATTGAGCAGTCATAATCACAATGGTATTAATATTTGTGGTTTCAATCATTTTTCAAATGGTTGCCATCGGTTGTTGGTTATTGCTTTAAAAAATGTCGTGTGCAAATTTATCTGATCAGTATTGACCCTCTTTGTTATGTACTGCAAGTTTTATTAAAATCCACCGGGATTTGACCGCAAAAATGAGCGTTAAACTTAAACTGCAACGTTTTTACGTTGCAAACATTGTAATTTTTAGACAAGCAGCCCCAATATTTAGCGCAAACCACTTCAGCAAAAAATTAGTAACATTTTATTTTTTCCGTTATATTTTGCATTTACAAAATTGGGATATTTCGACCCAAATTTAAGATGCGATCTTTAGGTTTTTGCCGAAAGTTATTTTTTAAAACAATTTAAATTCCGCATGCTTGACTTAGTACAGGTGTGAAATTTTACCTTTCTACTCGTTGTAGAACAAAAATATGCAATGTTTTGTGTGTTTGATGGAGCCCTATTTCTGCTGTTGGCCAGGATAACGTTGGTAATTTTAACTGCAATAACATATAACACTTCAATATAAGCATTATGGCGTCACAGCACATACGATTCACTCACCAGCAATACGTAATATGTACTTGCAGTCAACACGACTGTGCAGTTTACAGGCGATCGGATGTCACAACTGCAATATTTACATTCAAAGACGGATCAAATTCGTACACATTAGATAAAAACATACGAAAGGAAGCTTACCACGACAGCAATACACAGAATTACACGACCACCATACGAATTTCAGTTAAATCCAATCGAAAGCCACTATATTTCACAGCTGCAATAATGTATAGACTAGGTTAGCTTACACACCTACGACAGCATTACACATAAATCCCAATCGCTAACCAGTCGACACGGGCAGAAACGGACAAACCCTAACACACAAACTTGAAAATGCTATCAATCACGCTACAGTGCGCACATGCGCAGGAGTGACGCAACAATCAAACGTTTGTGGTGCAAGGCGCAATGAAGCGAAATCCAAGCGTCTCTTGGGCCGCCCCCCCCCCCCCCCCCCCCCCCCCCCCCCCCCCCCCCCCCCCCCCCCCCCCCCCCCCCCCCCCCCCCCCCCCCCCCCCCCCTTAGACTATAAGTTGTCCATGGACCACCAGTTGAGAACCACTGGTTTTTGGGAAAATTAGCCACAAATTTGTCCAACATTTGACTCATCAGTGAAAGATAAATAGCAGATTTCTAGTACAGGCACCCAAACTAGCTCACATTGATTACACATATACATGTTAAGTTTAGTGGTATATCTTGTCTTACAGCAGCCAAATTTAATAAATTGGACAAAACAAAAACACCCAATCTCACTGTGAAATTTATTTCCAGGCAGAGACATTCAGTTGAAAAGATGACCCACTAAAACATAAAAAACTCCTGTTTAATTGACACCCACTGTCATAATAAATCAATAACAGTTTCAACAACATAAATCCAACAGATTTGTTGCAAATGTTCACGAACAAGCTTTATAAAGTCAACCAGAAAATTGTGGCAATATGTAAAGGTTAAATTCAATTTTATGTTTATCGTTGGTTAAACGAAGCTCGTTTAGAAGCACAATAAAAGTAAATCTAAGTTACAAACCAGAGAAAAAAAAGAATTCACGTTTTGCATAGAGCACAAAAAGTGGCTAAACATTAGAATTTAGTAATAATTAATTTTTTCAAAACTGGGTGTTGTTTGTTGACGTCGGTAAAAATACTTCCGACAAAAATTTATTACTTTGCAGCAGTTATTGCAGAGTTATTACTTTGCAGCATCCCCCCCCCCAATATAGTTTTTTACCGGCTGTCCAGATGAAGGGTCAATGAAATCACACCAGATACTATTCGCTGGTAGAAAATGGCAGATCTCCGTAGCCGTCATGATAAACTGAAAAATTGTAAAAAAAATTAAACAATTACCAACATTGTAACTGAAAAAAGTTGATTTTGAAGGCCGGATACAAAATAAAGGACAATTTGGGTGTTATAATGTTCTATTATTTTAAGATAAAGGGACTTACACCAGTTTTCTATTTGCAGTTTGTTTTCACCACATCAAAACTGTTAACAATAGTGGACCGATAAGTATTGTAAAAAAAGTTCGAATAATTACCAAAATTGTAACTGAAAAAGGTGATTTTGAAGCCTGTTTTCGAAAAAAGGACAATTTGTGTGCTATGGTGTATTATTATTTTGAGACGAGGTGGCTTATTGCTGCAAGGCCACCAATTACTTTATCTCAAAAATTGAAGTAGTTAAATTACACATTATTGTACAAAAAGTCCCCCCCCCCGGTTTCGAAAAGAGTGTGATTAGTGTATTGACTGAAAAACTGAAAAAAGAAAAACCTGTTTTAGTAAAGTTAAGGTTAACATAAATTCATAACTGGGATAAGCCCTGAAGCGTCTATGCAGACCATCGATCAAGACACACTCATATATAAATCACTGATATGTTCATCTTGATCGAAACTGGTCAATCTGGCGATCCCCTACTACAAAGCTGACATGTGCAGCATACGGGCAGGCAACGGTGCTTGTGATTCAATTTTTAAGAGGTTCTCCACTGAGTTTGTATTGCTCAGTTGGTAAAGTGTGAGCCCCGGAAAGATTCCTGGTGTGGGTTCGAATCCCAAAAGTTTAGGGCTCAAATAACATTGTCAGTCACTTAAATTTAAAACAGTGAGTAACAGATACATAAAGAGCAAAATCTCCTTTCTGTTTAATGTTTTCCACTGAACCTTGTAGCGGTGATGTGAGTGAACTAGTTTGTGGTACTTTCACAATGCGTAAGATTAACTTGAACTTTAATACTTTGCAGATAGAGCGGCTCATATTTTTTAGACACAAGAATTAGTTGATTCATAAAGTTTCATATCGGCAATATTTGCAGTTTTAGTAGAAATTTAACTTTGAAACAAATTAAAAATTTCGGTTTCAGCAGAATAAAAAAAAAGTTTAGCCTGAAACCGAAACATGTGAAAACAGCATATTCAGACGAAATGTTTCAGCCAACTGAAACTTCGGTGCATCATAGTTACCACAATTTTTGAAAGATGATTAAATATAGTTTTTTACCGGCTGTCCAGATGAAGGGTCAATGAAATCACACCAGATACTATTCGCTGGTAGAAAATGGCAGATCTCCGTAGCCGTCATGATAAACTGAAAAATTGTAAAAAAAATTAAACAATTACCAACATTGTAACTGAAAAAAGTTGATTTTGAAGGCCGGATACAAAATAAAGGACAATTTGGGTGTTATAATGTTCTATTATTTTAAGATAAGGGGACTTACACCAGTTTTCTATTTGCAGTTTGTTTTCACCACATCAAAACTGTTAACAATAGTGGACCGATAAGTATTGTAAAAAAAGTTCGAATAATTACCAAAATTGTAACTGAAAAAGGTGATTTTGAAGCCTGTTTTCGAAAAAAGGACAATTTGTGTGCTATGGTGTATTATTATTTTGAGACGAGGTGGCTTATTGCTGCAAGGCCACCAATTACTTTATCTCAAAAATTGAAGTAGTTAAATTACACATTATTGTACAAAAAGTTTAAATATGGCTGTAGGCTACTCTGTAGAGCAAATGTCTAACAGAAGGGCAAAAATCTAAACACAGACCTAGCCTGCTCTGAAAAGGGAAATGAGCTAATTAAAAATCACTGCCAAAAAAACTGCAGCTAAGACACAACGAAAATTATTCATAACAGTTGTTTAAACGAAAGATACATGAAATACCTAAAGCAAAACCGAAGCAAGAGCTGCACCTAACCTGCAGCTGCCGTAAAATGACTTGGGACCTACCAAAATTTTGCACATTTTGAGATGTGTTGCGCATCATGCCATATCAACCTAATTATTTCACTCACTTTTTGGTTTATGATTCACAATAAGTAGGCAATGGGCCAGTTACAACAGTATAAAGTAGGCTACAAGGTGTAAAATGAACAGTTCACTGACAGTGCAACCTCTACAACACCACGACAATGCAGTGTGTAAACAATTTTAACTTTGTAATAAAATTTTGACTTTGTGAACAATTTTGACAATTTTTGACCTATTCCAACAATTTTGACTTTTTGTGACAAGTCAAAAAATATTTGCCCTAGTGATATTACTGGTTGAAAAATATGACTTTGGGTGATAGAACTGGCTGAGAAATATGATTTTTTGTGTTAGAACCGGCTGAAAAATATGACTTTTGTAACAAAACCGACTGAAAAATATGACTTTTGAAATTGAACAAGTGGAATAATATGAGTTTTGTGATAGAACCGGGTGAAAAATATGACTTTTGTTACAGAACCGGCCGAAAAATATAACTTTTGTGACATAACTGGTTGAAAAATATGACTTTTTGTGATAAAACCTGCTGAAAAATATTACTTTTGTGAGAGAACCGGCTGAAAAATTTGAGTTTTGTAACAGAACCGGGTGAAAAATATGACTTTTGTCATACAAACGACTGAAAAATATGACTTTTGTGTTAGAACTGGCTGACAAAAATTTGAATCCCGCCACTGGTTCCAACCAGTTGTCAACATAAATTAGGATTCTTACATTTTGCAGTAATTGTCCCTTTCTTCTTTAACATGTTGATTACACGTGGACATGTCGTTCTGTGTTTTCTGTGTAATCGTGGCCACAGTGGTTTTCTTTTTTGGCATATTCATAAACATAGAGGTGATATTGTAACGTAAATGAACTAATATTCGCACTGACGTCATGAGTAAGTGGGGACGTGACTTGTAAGTTTTCTCATTACTTGATTTATATACCTTAAGTGTTTGACTGCGTGAGACCGCAGAGGTAAATCCCATATAATTGCTAATTAATGTTTTGAACACAGGATGGAAACGTTCTGTACCTCCAGGCCAATCACAGATCCCACGTGCGTAGTTTAATGACGTTGTTTTGATATGTGTTTATATACCGTGTCTTTCAACTTCTCGTTGGGCAGACTTGACTGGGCTTCGCCCTAGCCCTTGACATTATTCTATTGTTCGATTTCGGTTGGGCGTGAGAATCACGCTACGTCAAGCCACGTTTAAATAGCATTACCGTTGTTGTCAACCGCACAAACTAAACCAACCAAAGCTTCGTGCTTGCGATCGGATTTGGAACTTCAAACCTCAGAACCCCCTGCCTATTTCCTACAATCTGGTGACCTCGACTTCGATAGCTTCCAGCAGCGAATTGCATTTAAGAAGAAGAAGAAAAATACGTCAAAACAACAGCAACAACAACAACAACTGTGACCGTGATTACCAAAACAATTTTTCTTTTTGGTCGAAAGATCTTTCATCATCTAAACCAGTGGTTCCCAAACTATGGTACGCGGGGGGGGGGACTGAAAAATATGAGTTTTGTCATACAAACGACTGAAAAATATAACTTTTGTGTTAGAACTGGCTGACAAAAATTTGAATCCCGCCACTGGTGGGGGGGGGGGAAATACGTCAAAACAACAGCAACAACAACAACTGTGACCGTGAGTACCAAAACAATTGTACTTTTTGGTCGAAAGATCTTTCATCATCTAAACGAAGATAATCTTTCTTAAACTATTCAACAAATAACCTTCTGATCCATTCAAGCGTCAAGCAANGGAAACGTTCTGTACCTCCAGGCCAATCACAGATCCCACGTGCGTAGTGTAATGACGTTGTTTTGATATGTGTTTATATACCGTGTCTTTCAACTTCTCGTTGGGCAGACTTGACTGGGCTTCGCCCTAGCCCTTGACATTATTCTATTGTTCGATTTCGGTTGGGCGTATGAATCACGCTACGTCAAGCCACGTTTAAATAGCATTACCGTTGTTGTCAACCGCACAAACTAAACCAACCAAAGCTTCGTGCTTGCGATCGGATTTGGAACTTCAAACCTCAGAACCCCCTGCCTATTTCCTACAATCTGGTGACCTCGACTTCGATAGCTTCCAGCAGCGAATTGCATTTAAGAAGAAGAAGAGAAATACGTCAAAACAACAGCAACAACAACAACTGTGACCGTGAGTACCAAAACAATTGTACTTTTTGGTCGAAAGATCTTTCATCATCTAAACGAAGATAATCTTTCTTAAACTATTCAACAAATAACCTTCTGATCCATTCAAGCGTCAAGCAAGCGGTACAATTTAACCCCGCAACAATCAGGCATCGCTTCGACTACGACGAGTCGACGAACAAGCACTAAGCCTTGCCAAGTGCTAGAAGGTTACTATCAATCAATCAATCCATCCACAAGCATTCAAGAGCACGAGCTTTCAATTTCTTGACGAATCAATCATTGCGTACGTTCGGAGATCGGATTCGGTTTGGAGGTCGCACTAATTCGCGTGCGGAGATCACACATCATTCGTGGTACGGATATCGGATTCGTGTACGGGAATCACATTGTTCGAGATTGCCTACGGAGATCGGAAACACGAACTGTCTATTAGAACTGGATTACGGAACAAATGGAACAAGCAAATACATCAAGCATCGTCATGAATCACAACTTCAACGATGACGCTTCTTTGAATCTTACCAGTTAAGTTTTACCTTTTTGTTATGTCATAAGTTCTTCGCCTACCCCATTTTTGGGATATGTTATACTAACACCTTGTTTGTGTCTTTATTTGTAATGTGCTAGTTTAAAAGCTACTTGTTGTGAAAACACACACACTTAATTTGAACTATTAATACCGAAACTAAGCATTTTATTATCGTATTTGCTTGTCTCGATATCCATTAGCTTCGTGGAGACTCGATTTTCGAGTTGAGACACTTTATTCTCTAGTATGCCACCGAGGAAAAGTTAGCTCTTGGTAGCGATTGTGTCTGATCAACACAAATTATTACTTTTCGTGGTTCTGAGAAATACGTTAGCTTTTCGCGAGTACCTGCTTTACACCAGTCCTTATTGTCTACAAGCAGCATGCTCTATTTTTGACGGGATGAGCTTTTCCCCGCACTTATATTCTCCCATGACACTTCACAAGGTTGCTATACCTTTACTGGCTAGATGGCGTCCCAATTGGAAACATGATGCATTAGACACTAGACCAGATATCTTTACTAGGCCATAGCTGCCTCAGATGTTGCTTACCGAAGCATATTGCGTGAATAACTTTGACCACGTAGAGTAAAAGCGATTATTATTTAGTGATGTTTTGTTATTTGTAATTGCATCTAAATTTTGCTCTAGCACAAAGCAAACTGTTTTTGTACGTGTACTGCTGTTTATTTTATTGTTACAGAAATGTGAATTCATACAACTACTTGTGGCACAATGAAAGAGGACATTTGAATTTCCCATACCACTGCTCAGCCCGATTCTCGAATTTTCGGATGACCGGCGACAACCGAGCTCGAGAGACGCGCAAGCGTTATGACAAATTGTACTGTTAACGCGTATCAGTTTTGGTGTGGTTAATTAAATGTTTTTCTTCGTATCGTCACAATTGTTTTCACATGTTTTTTCGCAATTCTTTCTTGTGAATGTTTCTTGTAAAACACTTTTTGGAGGAAGACTAATGTAACATAATGATGTAATATTCGCATTGACGTCATGAGTAAGAGCGGACGTGACTTGTAAGTTTTCCCATTACGTGATTTATATACCTCAAGTGTTTGATTGCGTGAGACCGCAGAGGTACATCCCATATAATTGCTAATTGATGTTTTGAACACAGGATGGAAACGTTCTGTACCTCCAGGCCAATCACAGATCCCACGTGCGTAGTTTAATGATGTTGTTTTGATATGTGTTTATATACCGTGTCTTTCAACGTCTTGTTGGACAGAGTTGACTGGGCTTCGCCCTAGCCCTTGACATTATTCTATTGTTCGATTTCGGTTGGGCGTATGAATCACGCTACGTCAAGCCACGTTTAAATTGCATTACTGTTGGTGGCTGAATAAAACAAACTAACCCAAGTCTGGCCTATTGCTGCAAGAAGATCAGGAAGTGCAAGTCGAACTAGAACACGTAATACACATACACTATTTCCTGCAATATCTCAGAATAAAAAAAAAATTTTTTTGAAAACAAAAACTATAGGAGTAATTTTCCTTAACCCAATGGTCCCCAAATTGTCTTTTAATGCAGCCACAAACTTTTGTGTGTGCGTTTCTCATTACCCATGGATATGTATTATTATTAAATTGGTTGTATTTTTGTCTGTTAAACTGGGAAAGCTTTACAGGCTTGGCGATCCCCTACTACGAAGCTTGTGCAGCATGCGAGGCAGGCAATGGTGCTTGTGATTCGACTTTCGACAGGTTCACCACTGAGCCTGTGTAGCTCAGTTATCAAAAGGCCCATAAAGGCTCTTGCAGTGAGTTCGAATCCCACAGCAGGCTAGATTGCAGAAATGTTTGGTGACCGGCTAATTTCATACTATGTCTTAAATAGACCAGGCTTAATATAACATGTATTGTAAATCAACCTATATAAAGTAGCAAACACAGTTTTACAAAGAACATTTGTTGAGTGCTTGTCAGTAATTAAAAGTCATTATGTAAAATTCTGAGATTTACGCATGTTTCGTTCACCTTTTTGTAGGACTTTGGGGCAGTCTTGAATTGCTAGTTCCACAGTGGCTCCTTCAAAGTATTTGTGGATAATTGTCTCTGTCACATCGCCTCTTTCCACCCCCCCCCCCCTAAAATTCTGAGATTTACGCATGTTTCGTTCACCTTTTTGTAGGACTTCTTGAATTGCTAGTTCCACAGTGGCTCCTTCAAAGTATTCATGGATAATTGTCTCTGTCACATCGCCTCTTTCCACTGAAGTTTTCTCATTTTCATCCAAAAACTGTAAGAACAAGTGAATTATTGAACAACCGTTTATTACTAAGCTGGGATTTGAACCAGTGACCTGAAACAGATTGTAAGCTTCAAAGAGAAGATGCAGACAGTACACACTGTTATAACCTATAAGGTCGCATTAGTGCAGCTGGTGACAAGAGATATAGACCATATTGGCGAGTGTAGACTTCCAACGACACTCCTGTTTGTTGGGAGCAACAAACAGAAAGCAATGCCTCACGTAGTCTGTGCAATGCCACAACTGGGCATACACCACAGAGGAATAAGTTTGACTGTTACTGTGATTCATAAAGGATTAAGCCAATACATCAGGGGTGTGCAACCTTTGATCGTGTTGGGCCAAATACGATTGCCAAAATTAGATCGCGGGCCGCTTCTGTATAACACAAGGTGATTTTTCTTTGTTGCTTACCAAATATGCTTTACTACACATTAAATTCGCATTTGATTCTAACCACATATTGCCATGTCGCAGAAAAATAGCATCGGGCGCATTAATCTGCTCAAAAATATATAATGGTTGGACTCGTTTGTCAGTACATTTGAAATCGAAACGTCTCTGTGGGCCGCACAACCTTTAATGAAGGTCCGCATTTGGCCCGCGGGCCGCAGGTTGCACACCCCTGCAATACACGATTAATTTTTAGTCTGTTGCTTCCAGCAAACTGGAGTGCTGTAAGGGCTACATTAGCTCTTCTGGCCAAACTCTTGTCACCAGCTGTGAGACCTTATAAGCAGGGTTGCCATACCGTCCTTATTTCTAAGATTTGTCCTTATTTTGAAGGGCAATGTCTTAGAAAAATCGTATTGTCCTTACTTTTAAGTAATGTCCTTGGTTTTTACTTATTTTATCTTCTTTTTAACGATTACAAGTCAAATCCATGCTAAAAGTAAAAGTAAACTGATACCTGAGCTGTGGTCAAATCCACAAAGTATTTTCTACGAACAAGGAGTTGCCGGATAAGATTTTTTCCGCCAAAATTTGTGGCATGTGATATGTCAAGCCTCATATAAATGCAAAATTCGTTTAAAAACATTTGGTTCGTTCAGAAAAAATTTTAAATTTTTGGTTTGTCCTTATTTTCTGGTCCATGTCGATGACAACCCTGCTTATAGGTCTAAACAGTGTACACTGTCTTACTGTGATTTCATACACAAAACGTACAGGATTGTTTACAACCCTCAACATGGGGCAAATTTTAGTTTCATGTACATATAGAATATCTTAAACGGTTGCAAAAACCAAAGAATTACAGATCAATTTATGTGGTCTTTACCTGGATGTATGTGCTGTTTTCAATGGACAAAATCCAACGTTGCCGCGGAGAGGGAATCTTTTGCCGGCGGACTTAGTGGACCCATCAATTCATCAGGCCATACTGTTGCTGTGTCTGTAAAATTTCATTGTTAGTTTATAAACAATAAGTAACAAAAATACATTCTTGCAAGAAAAAAAATGTCTTTTGACAGAATTGATTTGTGCAACACACTGTAATCACAAGGCTGGTGCTTCTAAACAAAATTTGGCCCCTACGATAGCCAAGTGGTTAGTGTAAACCTTCAAATAGTAAGGTTGGAGGTTCTTAACCCAGCTCAGCCTCTACGATGACCCAGTGGTTAGCCCAGTCTGCAGAACATGGCAGTTTTCGTCGTGATCTCTGACGTGCAGGCTATATGTCTCGTAAAATTGCATGCACAACCAATTCAGCATGCGCAATTTAGTTGATAGAGTTTAAGACGGGACAATTAGTCCTTTTGGTGCACAATTTTTGTGTGCAACCCCGAAAACTCAGCATGCAAAAACTATTTTAACAAAAAAAAATCGGGTGTGCAGCTGCCCCCCCCCCCCGTTTGTGCAAGTGACTTGCAATCATAAGGTTGGTGGTTTTAATCTCAGAATCTAAGACAGTGGTGCTTAACCAGGGGGGCATAAACAAATTTATTTAACTTTGGACTCACCTCCCCCAAAAATTAATTTCGCAATTGTAGTGCATTGGTTGCAAGCAAAAACGCTTTAAAAAGAAACGAATATTATGATGCAATACCTTATGGCGTAACACAAATTATGATTAAGGACATACGTGGCAAAGTTTTTAGTTTGTCAGTTTAGAACAGGGGTCACTAAATTTTTTAACTGTCCCCCCCCCCCCCCCCCCCCCCCCCCCCCCCCCCCCCCCCCCCCCCCCCCCCCCCCCCCCCCCCCCCCCCCCCCCCCCCCCCCCCCCCCCCCCCCCCCGATTGTGCCGCTGTTTAATTGTAAAATTATGAAAAATATAAAAGTGTCTCATACCAACTAATTCACGTTTATTCTACCACAAAGAACTAAAAAGGCAATTGTTCGCACACGATTACTATTCTTTGCTTTTGTCTGTGACGTAACAAACTGCTTTTGGATGATACTTATGCCTTGTAATCTTGTTAAACCAGGTAAAATTATTACTAAAATGTATTACGAATGTTTTCAAAATCTTTAACGCCGTAATTAGGCGATCCCTGGTTTACCACATAGGCAATGGAAACTTCTGGTAATTGCATTGCTGCATGTGTTAAAAAACGTCGTTTTTTTGCCTGTTTTGGGGGGAGGGGGCGTGAAGTGCCCGACAAACACCTTGGGGGGCGTTGACAAAAAAAGGTTAAGAACCGCTGCGCTAGAGACTGATGTTGGGTACATAATACGCGTTAAAACAGTTAGATGTAACGACATCGTTAACAGGAAAACCGACGCAACTATATTGATCCGGTTTTAATCACCTGCGTTCTGTTACGGGGCTTGCGGTGTTTACGGCTGTAAGTAGGACACTGTATGTTACAACGTAGATGAGAAAACCCGCTTGACACATACGAAGGGTTTTAGCAGAAAGGTAGCATTATTATACAAGCTCTGCCAAAAGCAAATGGATTTAGTTGTAAGAGGTTGGTTACAAGCTTTTATGCTGTAAAATTAGTATTTTAGTGTTGTCAACCATTTGCGTATTAATTTGAAACTTTCTGTTGTAAAATTTATATGTTTTTTGTTATATTCTGGTTAAGCATTAGCAGTTGATAGTTAGTACAGTGAATCAATTAACAAAAACGGTAAGAAATGTCACTTCGACTCCTGAAAGTTGTTCTTTTTGTCTGCTCGATGAGTTTGCTACACAAAGGTAAGTGGTTTTTGAATTTTGTTTCATCAAAACAGTTTTCTAGCTTGAAGTAAAGTTCTTATTATTAAGATCTAAGTACATCAAAAAATAATCATTTAAGATTGTAAGATATGTATGTGTATGTCTATATGTATATATTATACAGCCTACAGTTGTGGGATTCAGCCGGCTCTATAGAACTGTCTCACGAAATTTTATGAGCGAACCGGTTAGCATGACAAAAATTTGAATCCCACCACTGGTTTTATGAGATATATATATAGCATCACCACTATCTGCAGAAAGCATAAAAATCTAAGGTTCGGTATTGGCCTAATAATTACTAAGAATCCACAAAAACGTAATCTTTTAGGCAAAGAAAACTACTCTATTCTTTCGACACTGAGTACCCTATTTGTTCCATTGAAAGTTGCGGTTTTGAAGTTCTTTACCCTCAAGTATGTGCGGCTTATAATCGAGGGCGGCATATAATATAATATCATACCGATATTATTTCTATACCGCTGCTTTTTGATTTATTGTAGGTTCAAAATTCTTTTGCATGTAGATTCAATACGTCAACATGGGTTCTACTGGGCACAGTTATTTGCTTGAACAAAAATGTCGGCGAATAGTTTACAAAGTTACAACACATGGCAAAAGCATTATGAAACAATAGTAACTAACATAATCGCATGCGGCTTATAATCGAGTAAATACTACTTATTTGTCACCAAAACTTTCTCAAACTGAGGTCCCGCGGTCCTTTAGGGGTCCGTGAGGCAATTTTGGGGGACCGCGAAAAGGTTGAAGTAATTCTATAATCCAATTTGGCGTCAGTTTGTGCCACTGAATAAGTTTAAATAAAAAGTAAAATTGAGAATCGACTGTGTCCATTGCAAAACAATAGCCTTTATTGCATGACAACTAACAAAAAGCAACATTCGCGCACAATCGTAATGTTTTTTGTCTTTTCTGTAAAGTCAGATGACGTCTTTGATCATTGTTATGCGCAATTTTGCATAACTTTCGTTTTTCTGAAAAACACATTTAGGCTTAAGGACCGCGAGCCCTCTAACAACCCCCCCCCCCCAAAGGGACCGTTTTGAAAAAATAATGAAAAAGTTTGAGAACCACTGTCCTAACTAAACCAGTCAAACTTTTGGCAAATGCTTTGAAAAAACGTATTTGTTTAATTCACACACACGAGTTTGATGAAATGTTAGTTTGTTGCATACTTCATGATTCTTGCGACATTTCAACTATTTTTTAGTGTCGGATGCTCAGTGCGGTGCAAACATTACAGACGACGAGATTTCGGCCTTCATTCCTACAACATCATGTGACACTTTCGTGCTTGAATTCACTTCCACTCTTGGTTCCGTCAAAATGGTCGTCTATATACGAGCAGCCGAGTTGGCAGCAAATAACTTCTGTGAGGTAAATTTACCTTCAAAGGTTTGAGTGCCTTTATATAGGGACAACATGCTTGCTTTCAACCATCGTTTTTTAACACTGTACTCTTCACTTTTTCACTTCACCGAGACCCCGAGACCCACTAATATATTTTCTTATTATCCAGGTTTACGAGGGAACTGACAACACAGGCAATTTGGCCGGGATTTTGCAGGGAGGAGGTCCGTCTTTCCCTGTGGTCTTTACCGGCCCTGAGGTCTTCATCCAATGTGCAACAAACTACACAACAGAAACATTGAATTTCGTAATTCTTCAAGGTATGTAGGTTAACCAACATAAAGTTAAGGCACAAATGTGGATGAGCGAGACGTAAAGAGTCAAGTTCAAATCAAGCTAATTTTATTCCGAACTAGGAAAAAAGTGGTGGAACGTTTATTCTGTTACATTTCAGCAAACTTATGAGGGAAAGATGCAACTGGACCAGTGTTTAATTTCATGTCTCCAAACTTTCCGAGCGACTACCCACCTAATCATGTGTGCACATGGAATTTTCAACTCGATAGCAGGAAGTCCTTGTTGTTTCAATTCTCAGCCTTCTACCTTCAATTAACCTATGATATGTTATTCGTAAGTCAATCATTACCTTCCAGTTCAAATATTGAGAGCAGTTTTTTTTACCAATTGCTTTTAAGTGAAAAATGCATTGTTTTCGACACACCATTTATTGAAATCTGGGTGAGTAATGTTTTTGTGTAAAAACAAATGAACTAAATAGTTTGTCTAAAACAAACAAAACACTACATCTAAACAGCTGTTATTAAAAAAATGTAACTTGGAAACGAAATGCAGCTAAATTGGGCAAGAACCCGCCACCTCGTCAACTATGCTTTCTAATTCACAACTTTTTAAACAGTTCAAGATCGACAATGATCGTGTGGAGTTAGTTAATGGGTCGCGTCAAGGATTTGAACACCGAGTTAACGCTACAACTCTCACCGCTATGTTTCTTAGTGACACATATACAAATCTAATGGGATTTAATGCAACAGTGGTCCTAGACGAAGGTATGTAAAAATTGTTTATTTGATTTTAATAAGAGGAAATGCTTACAATAATTACTGATTTGTAAGCTGAGTGTGTTTCTTTCAAAATCATTGTGTCAATAAACAATCCAGAACCCCACCTGAAAAGTCCGGCCCGACTTGCAAATCTGCTTCAAACTGTTTAACGAGGTTAATTAAAACAATTGATGCATATGAAAATTTTGCAGTTTTGCAATTGATATTCCCTAAGCATTTTGTGGTTTACAAAATAAATAAGCGGCATCTTTCTACCAAACAGATTAGGATTGGTTTTAAATAAATCAATGTGGAAAGAAAGTTAATTCATTCCTTAACAGTACTACAGAACCATATCTATTTAAACCACTTGGGGACTGTTATTAATATTAAAAAAATAGGGAGAATAAAGGCCCCCCCCCCCATTCAAAAAACTAGACGGATTGCCTTGCTTTACTCTGTCTAAACATGATATTTTTTAAACAAAGTTAGAAAGTGACTAACTGTTATTGTGTAACTTTTTTAGTAATGCCTCAAGCAGTGGAATGCAGAGAAAAAGATTTGACCACCACGTGAGTTTGTTGTGTCGTTTGATCCCAACAAAAGATATAAGTTGTTGTGTTTTCATTCACGTTTGCGCCTTGCTTCTTACAGAGTCCAAATAAGAACAGTTTGCTTGTTGTAACTTAGGTTGTATTCATTCGAAATCAGTAAAATAGAATAGTAACGTAGTAAGTGAACAGCCTTTTATAGGCTCACGAAGTAATTGCAAACGCACCAATCACATTCCTGCAGTAGGCACAAATCAAGCGCGTACACACACACACAACGCATAGCAATTAAAATAACAAGAGAATGCCTCGAGCCGCGTGCTCGGGAATAGTAACTCACATCTACACCACCTGAGCATTATTCATGCAAAAGTCTTTCTTCTTACTTCAAAACGCGACGAACTAAAAGATACTGTCCTTCAGGTAACCTGCACTTGCTGACTTTAACTGGAGTACAGTGCCGGCAAAAAAAAATCTTTACATTCGGTGGGCAAAAAAAAAACTTTACATGTAAATTCTGCATAAGTTCTTAGCTTACTGTTTTTGCCAAAAGCATTGTGTTACAAAAACGCTTATAGTTATTT
>QLIY01001256.1:0-12468 GCA_003260075.1 Phallusia mammillata | reverse complement strand
AACGTTAATGTCTGTATTCTTTAAAGTTGCGAGTGGCTGTTGTAAATTTTTGATTGTTATAAACGGTAACTGCTTCCAAATTTGTCTATTTTACAGAATGGGAACGGAATGGTGTCGGTGTCTTTCTTGATCTGGAGATACCTAGCTCCAACCTCTGCTGTGATTCAACGCGACGTTCAAAACAAGCTCAATGTGACTTGTTTGTTTGAATCGGAAATACTTCTCTCGTCATCAAACGTCCAACCACACGCCGGGTGAGAAACTGGCGCACAAAGCACACAGCATCCGAAATATAAATATGACACATGTCATTCGATGCGGGAGCCAACGCCACATATGTCACATACCACAAAGCACACAACATGCGAAATATCAACATGCCAAATGTCATTTAATGCGAATAAACATGCCACACACGCACAGTGTCTTTAAAGTACATTGGTGGAGGAAATTTAGTTTGATTTTTAGCGCTAGTAAAAAAACTCGGAGCAAATAAACGGCAAAGACATCAATATGAAATGACAAAATGCTTAGAAATATGTCCATTTACTTTTTAAATGTTGAAACTTGTTACACATCCGTTGAAAATAAAGATCAAGATACCTAGACGGCGAATGTACCGATTTCTAAACATGTAAATTATTTGTAGATCCGCTGAAATTTCTGCTTAAAATACAGGAAACTTTGACGTTGCTCTAAATCTCTTTACCAACGAACATTTCAACGAAAGCTTGCCCGGAGAAGTCATTGTGCCTAACTGCATTTTTGCCGAAGTGAGACTGAATGACGTTTCTGTTAGCAACCATGACTATATTGTTCAGGTGCGTTGAATACAAAAATATTCTTGTGGAACAAAAAATTATCGATAATAGCTTCTAGAACATGTTTTAACATGTCAAAGTTGTGCCTCATAAAAAACGGGCTTCGTAATTGGGATGTGAACTCGCTAAAATCTTAGTCCAATTTTCCATTTACGCAGAATAGGGTTGCTTTGTAGCTTACAAATATTTCTACTTATAGATTGTAATTACAAGTTTTCTGCACAGCTTGAAGAATGTTGGGCGACACGCGTTGAAAACTCCAGTGGTTTGCCGAACTACCCTGTTGTCCAAAGCGGGTGCGTTGCGCCACCCAGTGGAGAAGAGGCTGCCGATGCGAAGATGCTAATGAGAAATTACAAATCCAACTTTGCAACTTTCAAGCTAAAGAGCTTTGTGTGGACAAACTTCACCGATGCAGAACAATTTATCTACATCCACTGCGACGTGACCATCTGTCAAAACTCAACTGGACAATGCCCTGGACAGGTGAGTTGAGTTTAGCATATTTCGCTAAAAACAAAATATTGGACCCAAATGATACACCGAGGTTTCGGTTGGCTGAAACATTCCGGCCGAATATGCCATTTTCCTATGTTTCGGTTTCGACCCAAACCTTTTGAGGAAGGTTTGGTGCATCACTAATTGAGCTTACCAAGTTTTCAATGTTTTGATGTAGTAAAAACAAACATTTACTTTTTAAGCAAATACTTTGGGACCCAAAATAACATACTTGGTATAAATTTCACAAATCAACAACAATAATCACTCGAAAACATAAAATATTA
Source organism: Phallusia mammillata (assembly GCA_003260075.1). Taxonomy (NCBI): domain Eukaryota; kingdom Metazoa; phylum Chordata; class Ascidiacea; order Phlebobranchia; family Ascidiidae; genus Phallusia; species Phallusia mammillata. The sequence goes on along the minus strand of QLIY01001256.1, from coordinate 10,862 downwards.
ACGTTTTTACAGACATGTGGAGGTGTAGGACGACGATCGGTTGACAACATTGGACGCAACCAAAGACTTTCTGCAGGACCAGTTCACATCATACAAACTCCCCAGTATTTGCTTGTGCAAGGTAACTACGCAATAAATAAAATGCTTTTTAGCTCGTCTCGTAATTCTATGTAGGAAAGCGTTTTACGACACCCTTGCGATGGGAAATAAAGCTCCACTTAATGCGCCGTAAAAATCTCAGAGTGAATTTTCTGCTCTGGTAACTTTATCTCCATAATCACTTCGGTTATTTGAAGAGTAGATTGGTATTGGATGGCTCGAAATCCATCGCTTTGTGGTATTTAGCTTTAAACTCTATATATGGATCTCTATTGCAAGGAGATGCTTGGCGTCAAAACCCTTCATAATTTGATAAAACCCTTCCTAACCCCCCTTCATAATGCATGGCGTCAAAACCCTTCATAAGTTACATTTTCGCTTCTTTGTGGTTACCTCTCTTTAACTTTCCACTTGTCGCATGAAGATCTCTTAACCGACTAAAATCGAAATTCCTTTCCTTACTGGGCTGGCGTACTGTGAATTATAATTTGTCTAAGTTTGGCTACAAAGAGCGGTGCTAATGGTCAATATGCCCTCACAATACCTTGATATCTGCGTTAAACCTATTTTTTACAGACACAACAGAAGACAGAGATGAAATAAATGAAGCAGCTGACAACATCTTCCCACTTGTGATGTTTGTTCTCCTGGCTGCTATAATTATCGGAATTGGGTACTTTGTATGGGTAAAATTGGCCCAAGATCCAAAGGCGAAACAAATTCGTCTGTAGATGAGTTGTCATGTGTTTTAAAAATCGTATTATGTACCTTTTTCAAAAACGCTTAACACGTAACTTATGAATTTCTAAGAAAATAACTGTGCAGCATTTGTTTACAATTTGAAAGTTGATGTTTGAAAAAAATATTAAATTGTTTAAAACGTTTCCACAATGAATGCTTTAATTAATTGCTTTGTGTTCAGAAAATTACTTTGTCGAAGTATTTCATTGCGTCTGTAATTTTAATACAATATAGTCAAGCTTAATTCACTTTAAGTCTGTTATGTTTGGAGTATTTAAGCAATTAGAATAGATTAAATTGGATTTTAATTCAACTATCTTTCTGTTTTAACAACAATCATTGTGTGAAATTCGAATTCTCTTTCTCAGAGTGGTAAGCGGTCAGGAAATTAAGCCTGAACTTGAAAACAAAATTCCGAAACTCAGCACTATATTCAGTTGAAATAAAGCCTAAATTAGGCCAAAAAAGTTTTACCAAAGTACTATTAAGACAGAAATGTTGTCAAAAAGTCAGTCCAAGTTTATTCACTTAGGTCTGAACTCGAACCCCTTTATTTATTGTTTGTTGTCAAAATTAATCTTTGACACAAAGAACATTAACGACATAAAACCGTCTACATTACGGATGGTTTCTTTAGCTCTTTTGTTCTCTTAATACTAATCTTCTTTTCGGTTTGAAATCATAGTTTATCCAGAATATCTACATCAAAATTTTTGATTTTTATTAAGTTTGATAATTTATGATCTGTGAAAAAAAACTGGTCCCACAGAAAATGATCATTCTCCCTCTGCAGCGTGGACGCCGCTCTAGCGCCACTCAGCGATCGCAGTATTTTAGGCAATGTTTCGCTGACTGGAGTTAAAAACCTGCAGAAGCACAAGGGCAGGAACTTCCGAATGGTCTGGCGCCTGACCCATATACAGACATAAAAAACCTTGATCGTGATTTGCCCCCGGAAGTATCCTTGGATTGAACCCCGTGAAAACAAATATTCCACTGTAGATATTGAATTACCTAACACCATATTAGTGGATTAACATTAATGTATCAAACAAAAAAGGAAAACACGTGCTACAAATTATAGATTTTGAGTCTTACTTGTAACTCAACATTGGTCTTATGCGTATATGAGCAAAAGGATATTTCGATTTAGTTAAGTCTCGCTTAATTATGGGATATAAAATAACGATAGCATTTAACTGAAGGGCGCGCTTTTTCTAACAATCCTATTCTACTACAAAATAGTGTCTTATACTGCCAACTAAAACCTAAAAAGACAAGCTGCAGTAAACTCCAAAATATATGCTCTGGATCATATTGTTTTGTGTTTTTTTCCTCGCTTTAGTGCATACAGGTGGTTAGAGATTTAAATGTACAAAATAATTTAACAGTTTTTGCACTGTCTGCAGTTTATTTCAAAGAAGTTGGACAATAGAGCGCTGACAACTTATGTAAGTTAGGAATACTGGTTTAAAAAGTTGAATAGAGAGGCATCGTTGTAGAACACGGAGAGAAACTGTATTGGTCCGGTTTATTTACAAAATATATATATAGATTAATTTGATCAACACAGCTCCATAAAAGAACGACTCACGTCATACGCGTTTAAAACAGTTGGATAAAGCGGCATCGTTACAGTATAGACTTGAGACATTTACAACTACAAGCCTAAGTTAGTTTTGATGTATTTGAAGCATACAAAAGTGGAAAAACCATTTGAAGCATACAAGAGTTATGAGGTAGCATTAAGAACTAGCATTGGCGTGGTAATTTTTGTAATGTATTAAAGGGACGAAAATAATTTTTTTCAATGTTTCAAGGGATGTTCAATTATAGAACAACAAATTAACCGTTGCTCCGTACAATATACATTTGATGTTAAATCCGCTTCGTCGTTCGACAAATCTGTAATACACAATCATGTAAGTTGATACAAACACGATTGTGCCAGACACGAGTTTCGACCCCAACCAGAGCTGATCAGTTGCGTTACGGGATATGACTTTAATTAGGTACCAAAAGCTACTTGCTTACTGTGAAAAAAACCTAGAATGATCTGCCCGTTTTTTCAGCGTGTACTCAGTCGCACCACCTCGCGGTCGAAGTCTTACGGCATTTTTTTCCTGACTTGGACTACAAATAGTAAAAGGCAGAGAGCCTGATGCATAGCGCTACTGCAGATATTTAATTATGTAAAATATAGACAAATTCCAAAAGCTCCGACGTACCACAGGTTGGGAACCACTGTCTCAGTTAAACAGTTTTCACTAAGCTCCAACATCACAGGGCTACGCAACGCATTAAAGGGGCTGAAGTGAATGATTGGCGTGATTATTTAGCAAGTCTCCTTCAGGGTTAAGCAAACTTCGGATAGAAGACCAACAGAAAGCTACCACGCAATCTGTGACTGGAAATGTTTGGAAAAACGGAATGCTAAAATCGGCACATACCATGTAATCTGCCACACCGACGCCTCTAATGTACTGAAATCTTTGATATAAAATAACGCTAGCAACTTTAATGTCGTTTATTAACCTAATTTAACTCACTAGCTTTTTTCTACTGGTCATTCTTCTTCGCCAAGTAAATTACTTGCTCTTCGTTCCATTCAATCGGTCCGCCGAGCGACGACACGAAATTATTTGTGTGTTGATTCATCTGATTGTTGTGTTAATATTTTACCCTATTTCACATTTTTTGCTATTATATGTAACTGTTTTCTTGGTTACTAATTTTTCATCCTTAAACATACAACAGTTGTAAAAATATTATCTGGCAGACCAAATGTTAAATGGGTTTCAAGCCGTTGTAAACGCCGGTTCAAACAGCGGATCCGGCTGTTCGTATTCTTTGATTTTTAGTGCATAAAAATACTTGAAGTTTTTCATGTAGCAAAATAGGTTACCACAATTGTTTTTAAAGTGGACAAAACGGAATAACATAATAAGCTGTACAAACACAGTTAGGTTGGTTAAGAGTCATTATACCGTATTGGTTCTATAATTATGTGTATCGCACAGCAAATAAAAAAAACTAAAGCATACAAAAAGTGTTTCAGTCGAGAGGCGTTGGTATTGTTGATATTGCTACACCAATTTTCAGTAAATGTGCATTGTCTCCATTTTGTTTCAACACAGTGTATCGAAAAGAATGTTGGGTACATAATACGCGTTTAACCCAGTTAGATGTAGCGGCATCGGTAAGGGGGAAGCGACGCGACTGTATTGATCCGGTTTGAATCACCTGCGTTGTGTTACGGGGCTTGCGCTGTTTACGGCTGTAAGTCTTAATTAGGCCACTGTATGTTATAACGCAGATAAGAAAACCCGCCTGAAACATACGAAGCGTTTTAGCAGAGAGGCAGCATTATTATACCAGCTCTGTCGAAGAGAACTGTATTTAGTTGTAAGATATTGGATACAAGGTTTTGTAACATAAAAGTGTTGTTAGTAATGTATTTCACAATTATTGCATTTGCTTAACATAATTGAAAGTTTTGGTTGTAAAATTAATGGATTTGTTTGTTACATTTTGGTCATATATTCGCAGTTGATGGGTAGTACAGTTATTCATATATAAAAAACGGTTAAAAATGTCACTTCGACTCCTAAAGTTTGCTCTTTTTGTCTGCTTGATGAGTTTGCTACACAAAGGTAAGTGGTTTCAAAATTTTGTTTTATCAAAAATGGTCTCTAGTTTTAAGCATATTCTGATCATTTACAGCTAAGTACATGGCAAAAATAATCATGCGCCGTAAAATTGAAATATATATATGTATGTGTGCATATATAGCGTCACCACTATTTGCAGAATGCGTGAAAATTGCCGTGGTAAAAAATACACATGCAATAGCCTACTGCGTGTGAAAAACAAAACAAACAAAAAACTGGAACAACTGAAGTCTGTTCTTGGTAAAACTTCACGCCACAAACATGTTGGTGAAACTTGAATTGAGAAACATAGCGACACAAATACATTGAACAGCCACCAAGTCGGGAATAGCGTTACGGAGAGCAAAACGGTGATAGGAACAATTGGTGGATAATTGTCTGAACGGCCTGCAGCCACCGTATTATGTTCGACGTGGGTAAAAGCGTGCACTGCCTGCAGCTTATAGTTAAAAAATGGTTTAAATTGGAGTCATTTACATTTAATGGAGTTAAAGATAATATTTATAGAAGTGACAAAAAGCAGCCTAAAAATTGCAAACATACAAAAATTTAAACAAAACCAAAAAATAGTAAATAAACAAAACAGTATATTAACAAATAAACAAACCATAAAAAGAAGGAAGCACAAAAATAGATAAACAAAACAAACGTACAAACACACAAACAGATAAACAAAGCAAAAAGAAAACAAAAATAAATAAAACAAAAACAAAAAGCCATTACACATAACGCGCCTGACAGCATTGCGAAGGGGGGGGGGGGTTGAGAAACATAGCGACACAAATACATTGAACAGCCACCAAGCCAGTAATAGCGTTACGGAGAGCAAAACGGTGATAGGAACAATTGGTGGATAAGGGGGGGGGGTAACAAAACATAAAAAGAAGGAAACACAAAAATAGATAAACAAAACAAACACACAAACACGCAAATAGATAAACAAATCAAAAACAAAACACAAATAAATAAAGCAAAAACAAAAAGCCATTACACATAACGCGCCTGACAGCATTGCGAAGAGGAGAGCAATGGAAATGATAAGACCTAAAATTAAGCGTCGAAAAACAACAGCAATTACGTTTCACAAAAACATAATTTTCTGGTTTTAATAACGAGGTGTGGATTTCTTTAACAGCCTTTCGCCATTAAGCCACACACTAATATCGGACGGTGCGTTGACATCAAATGAATCAAAAATGACAGAACTGTAACTCACTACTCTGCTCTTCCGGGTCTTTCGTAATTTAAACTATATTTTAGAACAAGTCAAGTATATTAGGCAAGATCTGACCCTTTGTCGATGTATTCGGGCGTGTTTTGTGCATCACAGTTTGAAAATACTTGGTGTACAATTATAACTGAAAAAATCAACCAACAAACTGGTAAAAATGTTGCAAGCAAAAATATATCTGTTTGATAAATTCATTTCCAGCGAACGACTCAAACATCCATGAGTTTAAACAAGAGGACAGTGCAGCGGGATAATTTAAAACGAATTTTTGCGATACTTTAAAACCTACCTTGCAAATAATTTGAGGTAAAGAATAGTATTTGTTTCGATGAATACAAACATGGTTTGTTCTGTCGTGCAATTGGTGACATGAAACGAATAAAACTTTCAAGAGGATATCTCAGTATTATTTTTTTATGATTTTAAGTCGTGTTCGTTACATATTTTGTTTAATTTTATAGTTGCGGATTCAGTACCGTGCAGTGACGCACTTGTGACGAGCCGTCAGTTTGCAAAATTCATTCCAAGTAATTGCGACACATTTAGTGGAAGTTTTACGGGGGGGGGGGGGGGGGGGGGGGGGGGGGGGGGGGGGGGGGGGGGGAGCCCGCTACCTTTCCGGTTTCCTGGCAGAAAACAACTACTGTAAGGTGTCTAAATCTTTTAATCTTTTTACTACTGTAAGGTGTCTAAATCTTTTAATCTCTAATTTTTAACACAGGTTTACGTGGGAAGTGACGAATCAGGTGAATTGGCTGGAATCATAACTGGTGGAGCGGTGTCCTATCCTATACATCTTAAAACCCCATCCGTCTATGTGACTTGTTTGACAAACCTCACCACGAGTACTGTGGGTTTGGTTATTCACGTCGGTAAGTCAGATTATATTGATTTGACAACAGAACTGAAATCCTTGCCATTGCACTTCGTGCGCTTTTTCAAAAAGTTCAAATTCCTTTGAAGGTTAAAAGTTTCAGGCCAAGGCATTGTCTTACGTATAGGGTTGGAAATCAGCTTAATTTAGTACAGAGAAAAAGTGAAAAATTCTAACAAAACGTACAAACGAAGCCGAACAATTTTTAAAAAGTGAAATTGCGCCACATGTGGCAGTGTTGAAGTTCTGTTTCAAAAAACAAAAAAGTTGATCATACCGTTTTTTTTTTGCATTTCAGCTGAACCGTGTGGAGAAAATGTTACTGGCACGATGTATAATTTAATGTCACCTAACTTTCCAAGTCATTACCAAAATTACGCTGGCTGTGTGTGGAGATTTAAACTGGAAACAAGGACGTCCTTGGTGTTTCAATTTTCCTCTTTCGTCACTGAATTTGATGCTGACGTTCTGTTCGTGAGTTGACTGTTACTTACATCAATCACGTGGGATTAAAGAAGTTTACCTCGCAAACACATCCTAGTAACAAATCTGTTAACCAGTTAAAATTTCACGGATTTACTTTTCGCCAGTGATTGTCTCTAGTGATTAGTGCAACAACCTATAGGTAACAATAGGTTAAACACATTCAAGTCACTGGCTGACTGGAAACAAATTGGTTCAACGGTACTTGCAGTGAAAATAGTAGCTCGACGGCGGACTCGTTGTGAGCTTACGCATTTAGGCGAAAACATTACCATAATTTTGGGTTTCGTTGATCTAAATTTGACGTATTGTCTAGTTTAAGGACGGGGGGGGGGGGGGGGGGGGGGGGGGGGGGGGGGGGGGGGGGGGGGGGGGGGGGGGGGGGGGGGGGGGGGGGGGGGGGGGGGGGGGGGGGGAGAGGTGGAACTGCACCTGGATTTAATGCAACCGTCAATCTTGAAGGTAATCTCTTTATTTTTTTGAATTACCCTTCTACCCACCTTTATTGACTTTATTGTCCTGTTGGATCACCAATCAAGAAATAAATCTTAGATATAGACTCGTAAAAATAAACAGATGCCGTAATACAAAGTTGCCCTAACGACGTAACGTATGTAAACTGAGACTTGAAAAGATTCCTAAAGATTGAACCACATTACAGATGTATCTAACCACCACTTTAAGTTTTTTTTTCAACTTTGTGTTTATCTGTTTAGGGCCGCCGCCATCAGTCGAATGCCAGGAACAAAATTTGACCATTGCGTAAGTTGAAGATTTTGTGTTTAAGCTGCTTTGACTTGTTGTTATACTGCATCACAAAAAAGACTATATCCATTGCTGTCTTTATACTTCTTAACATCCCTTAAAGAAGTTGCAAATGTAGCTCAATATTATATCTGTGCAAATCAGCATCTAAACAAATGTCCTCAATTTTATTTAAACTACTCTATTGTTTAGGCAGTTGTGGATATGCAACTGACTGATTCTTTTTTATGGCTCAAAAAAGTAATCAATTAACTAAACCTTCGCAGAGTAACACGTCAAGAACGACAGACACTTGACTATGAACTTGGTGACACACTTTACATCGCATTGAACCGGGAAACTCCCCTTTCTCAACTCAATGACAGCTGCAAGGTCACGGGGTCAGATCCGGTGTTTGTGTTTGACTTGGGCGAGTGTGAAGCTATCTATAAGGTAACACACCATTGTTTGTCGTCGTACGGGTTATTTCTTGTCACAAAGTTCCTTGTTGATTGCAGTAATTGTTTTTGAACTCAGTGATAAAGTGACACTATATTTTTACCGCTTGTGGCGTATTTCGTTTTGTTTTAAGTTTTTGACATGTATTTACAGAATGAGAACGATATGGTGTCGGTGTCTTTCCTAATATGGAGATTTTTAGCTCCATCCACTGACCCTATTCAACGCGACGTTCAAAACAAGCTTAATGTGACTTGTCTATTCAACGCCGATCAACTTCTCTCATCTTCCAATGTACAACCACAAATCGAGTAAGGAGACTGTACCAATATAAAATATATCACTTGACACATGCTACTTGTCACATGTCATATGAGAATAGAGGTTTCGTTTGGCGTAACAGGTGACGTACAAAATATCGGTAATTTTGAAAACAAATCATAACTTACTTTACGTTTCATTTTAATCTCTTTTTTTCTCAACGTACAAGAACAACACAAAAATAATATATGTAACAGAATAACGCCTAGTTCTGAGGGATGAAGTTGTGTGTCACGACATATGACATACAGATAAAATTCACAAAAAATCAATCAATAGCAAAATACACTGATATAATGGATAGAATTTGTATGTACTTCTTTTCTAAAACATGTAAACATTATAGATCTGTGCAAACTTCGGCTGAGAACACAGGGCAGTTAGACGTCTCTCTTAATCTCTTCAACAACGAACACTTCAACGAAAGCTTGTCCGGAGAAGTTATTGTGCCCAACTACATTTTTGCTGAAGTTAAGCTTGATGAGATTTCAGCAGGCAGCGATGACTTTATTGTACAGGTGTGCTAAAAAAAACATAGATTTCGGTGTCCATTATCATGTAGCTTCCGGATGAAACTCCCTATGCCATGCCCCATGAAAGCGTAGTACCGATTCAGACGTTAATGAATCATTCCCATATAGCAAGGTGTGGGCTAGAAAAATCCAGCCTGCGGTAGAATTCGAGCCCACGGCAGGTGTCTTTTCGGGGCTCGGGGGGGGGGGGGGGGGGGGGGGGGGGGGGGGGGGGGGGGGGGGGGGGGGGGGGGGGGGGGGGGGGTTACGCCAGGCCCCATGAAGGCGTAGTACCGATTCAGACGTTAATGAATTATTCCCATATAGCAAGGTGTGGGTTAGAAAAATCCAGCCTGCGGTGGAATTCGAGCCCACGGCAGGTGTCTTTCCGGGGCTCGAAACTCGAATTACAAGCACTGTTTTTGCCTCGTATACTGCACAAGTTCAATGGGCCTGGCGTGATTTATAAACGAATGTGGCGTAACCGCTGGTGAGCATAAACGCTTTAGGTCTGATCCCAGTTATGAGTTGATGAATTTATGCTTCCAGTTATAGTACTAAAATTTTGTACAAAATTTTTCATAAATTTTTAAACATTTTGTTGTATCCCATACGATGTTTATAAAACGACTCTTGCAACTGGGATTTCGACATTAAACGATATTGAAACAAAAATTGCATTCGTTTGTTTTGCATGACAACTTACAATCTAAGTATAATTTGTGTACACAGATTGAAGAATGTTGGGCAACACGTGTTGAAAACTCCAGTGGTTTGCCGAGTTACCAGATTGTACAAAGCGGGTAAGCTTTATTAACATTAGATTACTATTTTCGACATTTATTTATTACATTCCACTCCGAACTTCATTCTATGTAACTTGATTTTGAAATATTAGGTGCGATGCGCCACCCAGTGGAGGCGAGGCTGCCGACGCGAAAATGTTAATTCGAAATTACGAATCCAACTTTGCAACATTCAAGTTGATGAGCTTTGTGTGGACAAATTTCACCGACGCAGAACAATTTATCTACATCCATTGCGATGTGACCGTCTGTCAAAACTCAACTGGACAATGCCCTGGACAGGTGAGTGGGGGGGGGGGGGGGATCATATTTCTCTCCAGAACAAGACAGATTAGGGAAGACGGTTGGCCAAGTTATGTTGATCCAACTATAGGAAAAGTGTACGTTTACAAAACTTGGGTTGTTTGTCGCTAACATCTTTCAGACAGACTCGCTGTGTCTAAGTTTATTACAAGTCTTTCAACTAAAACACTTAATGTTAAATCCCTGATGCAATGACTGGAGTGTATTAACGTATTCGCAGACATGTGGAGGTATAGGAAGACGATCTATTGACAACAATGAACGGGGGGGGGGGGAAACACTTAATGTTAAATCCCTGATGCATTGACTGGAGTGTATTAACGTATTTGCAGACATGTGGAGGTATAGGAAGACGATCTATTGACAACAATGAACGCAACCATCGGCTTTCTTCAGGACCAATACACATCTTACAAACTACCAAGTATTTGCTTGTACAAGGTAACAACACAATAAATGAAGTGCCTTTTGTGCCTGATTTGTAAATATTTTTCATGTGCTTTTACCAATACCATTGTTTATAAGCGAACACCAGCTTTATTATACGCACCCAAATTCTCTGGCAAGATCATTTGTATTTTAAAAGCGGGAAACTTGTAAAAATGAAAAATGCTTGCT
>QLIY01001255.1:0-45738 GCA_003260075.1 Phallusia mammillata | reverse complement strand
ACTGACGATGACAACAGAGACTATTGAAACGTCTGCATGATGTATTCAGTGGTGGGATTCAGCCGGTTCGCACTGGTTCTATAGAACCGTCTCACGAAATTTTAAAATCAGCGAACCCGTTAGCATTACTGGTTACTGTCAATGGACTTTTTGTAACAGAACTGGCTAAAACATACGACTTTTGTGATAGAACCGGCTGACAAAATATTTAAATCCCACCACTGGATGCCCCCCCCCCTGAAATCGTGTACAGGTTATGTCTTTTGGCACTAGATTTTTTAATTTTGCTTATATAGCAAATATCAGGTAAATATGAGGTAATCTATGTATGTTGCTTTCAGGATGGTTACAACATATACAAGAGTTTTATCATTTGCAACCAAGCTCCCGCAACAAAACATCAATAAACAACTAAACCTATCTGCAGTACAACCAAATGTTGTTCTTTATACATTCGAAGTTAATTGCAGTTATTTCACAGGCACAACTTACGTACGTTGGGGAAGATATGATTGCCCGAGCAAGACTGGAACAAGTTTGGTTTACCATGGTAAAATACTTCTGCACTGTAAACTCAAACCTACAGGATGATAAAGTTATGTTTGTTTGTTTTATTTTTATCCTCCGTCGAGTCGCCTGATTTATTGCAAGTCCGTGGGATCGTTTTTATTCGCTTTTTTGACTTGTTGGTGACTTCAATTTAGTTCAACCCAACAGGAAACACTGGGTCACTGGGTTGAAGCAATGCCGCTTAAGTGTTTTGCTCATTAAAACACAAACGACCGAGATGGGATTAGAACCCACAACCTTGTGAACACAACAGTTGTGCTAACCACATTCTGTGCAGGTTATACTGGTGGATCTTACTACAGCCACGTTGGAGGTGGATCTGACTTCTTATGCTTACATCATAATGTGACGTACACCCAAGGACATTACGTAGACGGATCGCAAGGTTAGAGTTTATAACTTAGTTGTTCGTTGTGTGATAAACAAATCGAATAATTTATCATAAACATAACTGTCAAAGTATTGGTGCTGGTGCATACAGAATACATCATACAGGCGCGTCCTACAGCTCGATTGACAACCTGCACTGACGATGACAACAGAGACTATTGAAACGTCTGCATGATGTATTCAGTGGTGGGATTCAGCCGGTTCGCACTGGTTCTATAGAACCGTCTCACGAAATTTTAAAATCAGCGAACCCGTTAGCATTACTGGTTACTGTCAATGAACTTTTTGTAACAGAACGGGCTGAAAAATATGACTTTTGTGATAGAACCGACTGACAAAAAATTTGAATCCCACCACTGGATGTATTCTATATACACCAGTACTTTGGCAGTTATGTTTATGATTACTTTTCAAGTCTGTGTATAGTGTCCCAAATCGTTTAACCTACGTGTATCGGTTACAGGGCCTGGTTGGATTTACGGCGTTNATTACTGATTACTGTCAATGAACTTTTTGTAACAGAACGGGCTGAAAAATATGACTTTTGTGATAGAACCGACTGACAAAAAATTTGAATCCCACCACTGGATGTATTCTATATACACCAGTACTTTGGCAGTTATGTTTATGATTACTTTTCAAGTCTGTGTATAGTGTCCCAAATCGTTTAACCTACGTGTATCGGTTACAGGGCCTGGTTGGATTTACGGCGTTGAATATCGCGATGCATCCAACCTGCCCCCCCCCCTATCGGTTACAGGGCCTGGTTGGATTTACGGCGTTGAATATCGCGATGGATCACATCTATATTCCTTGTATGATCTGTCCTTGATAGAACAACAAGACTTCCAATACCAGGGCGTTCCCTGCGCAATTTGCTTGGTTCAAAGCACAGCACATGTACGTGTTTCTGAATAATTAGGCTGCTGCTAACAAATTTCAATTATTTATCATGTTTAATATTTACCTTTAGTGTGTATAGTTAAATTGTTTCCAAAACTTTTATGGAGCGTTTGTTTTTCCTTACTTTTTTTAAGGAAGAGCAACTGACGTAAGAACTCACAGTAGCCAGGTTTGGAAATTTCCGATAGGTGGCGCAATGGAACATAGGCGTTTACGGTGACAATAATTTGCTGAGTCAGCAAATTTGTTGCGCCACCTGTCGGAAATTCTCAAACCTGGCTACTGTGAGTTCTTACGTTAGTAGTTTTACTCCGAATGTTGACAAAAGTAACCATATGTTTTAGGAAAATTCCCCAAGGGATAACATTTGGTCGCCTTCGTATGTTTCTTTTTCTCACACCAAATGAATTTAAATTTTGATTATATTTACAACAAAACGCTTCAATTTTAGCTGATGATCCCGAGTCGTGAAACTTGTCCAGATGGCTGGACGATCGAATACACCGGATATATAATGACCGGCTCCTACGACACAAGCAAGCACTCATCCAGTCATCTTTGTGTAGACGACACGCCACAAGCAGTGACTGGAACTCAGGGCAACCAACATGGAGCCTACTTGCATGCTGTACAGATTGCATGCGGTTACAGTGTCCCCTGTCAGCCGTATGTCCATGCAAGAGAAATTCGTTGTGTCGTTTGCTCGCTGGGCGAATCAACTCAGTGATCATTTTAGAACGGGTGTATTTGTTTGTTGTGTGCAAACAACAAACGAAACATTTGTTGTGTGTAAACAACAAACGGAACAAGTTGATTTCATTTTGTTGAAACGTAATATAGCTTAGAGGGGGATAACGTTTTAATTCCTGTGAAATAGAATTTTGTTTGACTGTTAAAGCTTTAGAACGGCTGATCACTAATATGGTGTAAGATCACTGAAGAAAATTAAAGATGGTTGGTATCCGAATAGGGAGAGATTTGCTTTTTATATTACACAAATGAGCCAATATATGTTAACATTTGTCCTCGACGCAAGCAGCGTTTTTTTACTTCTTTGTGCACAACAAAATTAAATTGTATAGTCAATAATTTGCCTAGATTTCTTGATTTTTGTAAAATTTGTCAAACACCATTCTTTTGGAGCACAGTCCCCCCCCCCTGAATAAATTTCAATTATTTGCCATGTTTTATATTTATCTCTTATGGATTGTTTCCAAAACCTTTTATGGAGCGTTTGTTTTTCCCTTATATTGCCTGATTTTACACGTAGAACTACTAGCACAGGAACTCACAAGACGCCCGGTTTGGAAATTTCTGGTAGGTGGCGCAATGGAAAATAGGCGTTTATGGTGACAATAAATGCTGAGCAGCATGTTGCAAATTGCGATCTTATTGTCACCATAACGCCTGTGCTATTGCTCCACCTACCGGAAATTCCCAAACCGGGCGCCTTGTGAGTTCCTGTGTTAGTAGTTCCACCGATTTTACAAAAGTAACCATATGTTTTGGGAAAATTCCCCTAGGAATAACATTTGGTCGCCTTCGTATGTTTCTTTTTCTTTTAAACAAACACTAACTAAATTTAAATTTTGATTATATTTACAACAAAACGATTCAATTTTAGCTGATGATCCCGAGTCGTGAAACTTGTCCAGATGGCTGGACGATCGAATACACCGGATATATAATGACCGGCTCCTACGACACAAGCAAGCACTCATCCAGTCATCTTTGTGTGGACGACACGCCACAAGCTGTGACTGGGACTCAGGGCAACCAGCACGGAGCCTACTTGCATGTTGTACAGATTGCATGCGGTTACAGTGTTCCCTGTCAGCCTTATGTCCATGCAAGAGAAATTCGTTGTGTCGTTTGCTCGCTTGGCGAATCAACACAGTGATCATTTTAGAGCGATTCCCATCTGTTTGTTTGTTTACTTGCTTGTCGTGCTCAGTGTAAACAACAAACTAAACAGGTTGTTCTTGTTTTGCTTTAACATAACCACAACTTAGGGTGAAATAACGTTTTAATCCCTGTAAATTAGAATTTTGTTGGACTTAGGAAGTTTTTCAAATTACCAATGTGGCGTAAGATCACTGAAGAAATTCAGATGCATTTAAAATGCATTGTAGGCACCGAGATAAAAGGTTGGCTTCCGAATAAAGATAGTTTTCTTTTCATATTACACAAATGAACAAATGCATGACAATATTTGTCGACGCCTCCCGCAGCAAGCTTTCACTTCTTTGTGCGCAATAAAAAAAATTGTGTAGTTCAATGCTTTGCCTAGATTTCTCAAATTTGTAAAATTTGCCAAATACATTGCTTTTGGGCTACTATAAAGGACATAATATGGTTTCTACTCTATAGCGTTTTCAACAAACTCATTTACAGGCAACGATTGTGGCCACCACAAGAGTGCGCCTTCGAGCAACGAGACGAAAATATCGTAGCAGATTTTCGTATTGCGCCAATTCGCCCCCCCCCCCGTGTACAGATTATACGTCGATATACGTTCTGTTGGGTACAGTTATCAATGTAACTAACATTTATGGGCAAAAAGTTGTAGGCCTACTACGTAGCAACATAGGCTAATGATTTATTATGAAGCCATAGGCCTAGTAGCCTATCTAACATCCCAGCGTGCGGCTTACTATCGAGGGTGGTTTGCATTGTTTTTTTAACAATTCAACATAATCGAGAGCGGCTTACAATCGAGTAAATACGGTATGTTATAAATTCATTATCCAACAACGATTATGGTCCCCACAAGAGCGCGCCTGCGAGCAACGAGGCGAAAATATCGTAGCAGATTTTAGTATTGCGCCAACTCGCCACCGGCTCGAATCCGAACTGATTTATCGCCGGGCGGGTCGCGCGCATTTATAAGCTATTCTAAATTTAGTAGAAATGTCGATTACGCATCGTTGCTTTTCAACCATGACGTAATGGATTTGAACGCCTAGTGGCAAATGTTTCTGTCTCATTTTCACGTAAGCTTTCCAAGCAACTAGTTGATAATAAGTGTTGGAGACTTGGAGTATATAAGTGTCAGAAAATATTTATGACTGACTTCGTTGGTTGAGTAAGATTTTAGCGCCAAGGTGGCAACATTCTTTATTTTGTGATCGTTTGACGGTTGAAACATTCCCCCCCCCCTTGGAGACTTGGAGTATATAAGTGTCAGAAAATATTTATGACTGACTTTGTTGGTTGAGTAAGATTTTAGCGCCAAGGTGCCAACATTCTTTATTTTGTGATCGTTTGACGGTTGAAAACCTTCAGCCAGAAATACCTTACCGAAATGCCTGCTTTGATTAAACGGAAATGCACAAAAATGTCAATTGTTTCGCGGAATCAAGATTGCAGACTGACAGGATTAGCACTTGTTTTAGCAGCTTTGAATGGTAACGAATTTTAACAATAGAAGACGTAATAAAAAGGTAATTTTAACACGGAAATTTGGAATGAAAATCAACTGTAAGTATTTCTAAATACTGGCCCCATTTTTGGCAGTAAATTTCATTGGCAACCATTGGAAACTAAACCTGAAAAAATGCTAGTTTAGTGTGTTGAGAAGTTAGGTACTGAATTTTTTGGATGCATAAATGTGTGTTTAAAAACATGTGAAGGATAAAATTACTTTCTAGAAAGGATTTTCTTTTAATAAAAGATTGCCTCTGGCAAAATGTTTTATTGTTTTTCAAACAGAGATAACATTGGAACTTAAAGTTCGTAGTACAGAGCACTACAATATAAAATAGCTTAAAACTTGTAAAGTCTTACCAATAACCATGATCCATCATTATCTGGCAAGTCAATAGCATTAAAGGCAAAAAGCCTCTGGTTTGGTTTATTTCATCTGCAGTGAGCAGTGAAAAGAATATCTTCTTTATGAGTTTAGTTTGTTTTGTGAAAGAAAATGAAACAACAAGACTCCATTGTATATCAGCAAACCATACAAAGCAATGAAAGTTGCGCGGACAATAAAGCCCGAAAATTGGTGAATCGAAAACTGGTTGAATTAAACCACATATCACTGTGTAGGAGTAATGCTTCCAAATTTTGTTTAATATTGGAATTGGAATGCATTTTGCCAGCATAAGACTGATGAGGTTACGATTTGATCACGATGCTGGAGTTAATGTGACTTAATTGACAATACAAAAATCAGGGACCAGAGAGAAAGCAGCAAACAATGGCATTAGCTCCATGTATTATTATGCATTTTTTAACAATTATAAATTCCTGCCTTAAAAAAACCTTTTGGTAACAAATCAACACACAGTAAAAAATATGAAATAAGCTATTGCTGCCAGGCATAATGTATGAAATATGTTCGGTATCCCAATAGAGCTTGTAAAAATTTCATTTACTGGTACTGAGTGATTAAACTTTATTGGTTGTTGTCGTAATGTGGCGTACATTAGGACCTATTAGAATGCTCTGCAGTTAGTTGGTGGAAACAGACTCACATAAACAATGAATCACCACAAACATATGTAGGTGTTGTTTCCTATCTCTTTACTTCCTTGTGTTGCGAAGTCTTTACAAAAGGTGTGTTCACCAGAATGAAGTAGAGCTTTATTGGTGGTTTTATATTCTCCTAACCACTCTACTAAACTAGGAAAGGAATCATAGAGTTCAGGTGTATATTTTGGCCGACTAAGCATTGTGTCAAGTTTTGGAGAAAAGTTTCTTGTTTTCAGATAGAAAATTAAGTACAAATCTTTATTTAAATATATACTGCCTATAGCAGGAAATGGTACCAAATACGTTTTGTGTGCAAGTCATAACAACTTAAAATTGTACGAAAAAATGAATGAAAAGTCATGCAGTAGTATCGGTGACAAAATAACACGTTTTTATGTTTTTCAGCTGGTGATAAAAATAGAATAAAGTTAATTGATAATAGAATTCCTGTTTGTCTCATCAATTTGGATCAGAAGACACTTCCAAGATGCCGAAAGTAGTAAGTAACTCTTTACTAATACGCTGTTGTCTAAATTATAACATAACCCAGAGTGTAAAATGAATGCATAACTTACTACCCCCCCCCCGAAAGTAGTAAGTAACTCTTTACTAATACGCTGTTGTCTAAATTATAATATAACCCAGGGTGTACAATGAATGTATAACTTACTTTGTATTTGATGAGAACATTTGATTCCACTGTAGGCATTATAGAATTTGTGATGTTTGAATAAAATCTAATAAAATCATAACTTTGGGTCAAAGTCATATGGACTCATGTAACATTGACATTAGAAGAGAAAAAAACACACAAACCCAAAAGCAACAGGAATTTTGTACATTGTATAACAGCTAATTTTGTTAAAACATAACTTTTAGTAATTTATGGAGTAAATCAGGCCACTGTGCTTAGCAAATGCCAAACCCCAATGCAAACAGAGTAGTTTCGAAATGCACACAAGAGGATTGAGCTCGCTGTGTTCAACAGGTTCGGTGCTGTCCGTTAATAATTAATGAGTCCAACCCTACTTCGCCCAACCCTTACCTAGGTAACTTTATGTGTGAGCGCTTAACTCCAACTACAAATGTGAAATATCTAATTTTAAAGTCTTGTCAAAGATCCAAAAATGACACTGCCTAATTTTGACCAACCTCATTTCAACAGGTTGTAAAAGTCCTGAACATGAAAACAAACAAAATTTACAAATAGCACCGACTGTAACTGATTAAAAAAACATTTTGTTGTAATTTTTACTTATATCAATTTTTTTGTTATTGAACTGACAGGAAAGGTTTCCTTTAAATTTGCCTATAAATGGTTTCAGAACTGTTCAAGCAGGTCTAGTCTTGGTTAGAATAATACACAATTAGAAACTTGGTTGCTATATATACATTAAAAGTTTTCTATTAACTTTCATAATTCTACTGTTGATGCCAAAAAGTTACAAATGTGCTTTTGGTGACAAAGACAAGACCAAAGAACAAAACAACTGAACAGCATTAGCTGCTATTCACAACCGAAGCTATATTCCAAACAAATTTCCCACTTTTCAAAGATATTAAATTATTCATTTAAACTACAATGAATATTACCATAATCTGGTAGATTTTGGGTGAAAAATATATAAAATGGTAATCAAGAATTGAGTTAGAATGAAAGCAAGTTTCATTGACAGAATGGAAGGAATGAAAAGTGTTTTAGTACTGTGAACGTTCACAGAGGTGCAACAAAATGTAGGTTGTACTTGCAACTACTACCCAAGTACCGGTAACATTTGACGAGACCGCACAAACTAAATAAGCCTTTGTCGGAATGTGTTTGAACGAGAAAATTCAGGAATGCTTGCCGGTTGTTGAAAATAAACTGCATGACGTCACGTAACGGATCAGTAAATGCCGTCTCGGTTCACCGCACACCATTACTTTTGTTTTTTTGTGCGTTACTCGTCGTTCTTTGGTTGTTGGTGTCTAATTATTCGGAAATCATTGATGAACTGAAGACTTCACCAAAGTAGCCTAAGAGGTTTTGTATTGTGCCGCCTTTTTCGGTGTAACATGACACCTCCTTTAAATCGGAACTTTATGCCACGAAGTTGTAGCACTGCGAGCACGTTTTGCAAAGTTTTCAAGAAAACGAAAATTTGATCGTGGCGTACATATCATATGTAGCATGTGTATTTTGTACAACGTACGTCCTACATTACAACTTAAAACTTGCTTACTTTGCCGTGTATAACAAATCGGAACTTTATGCCATGAAATTGTAGCACTCCGAGAACGTTTTGCAAAGCGAAGTTTTGATCGTGGCGTACATATCTTAGGTAACATCAACGTCCAGCATTTACAACTTTAGACTTGCATACTTTGCCGTGTGTAACACCAATGTGTAGATAGCGCACAACCAAAAATATCTGGAACCTTGCCACACATTCCAGCATTGCAGTGTGGGAATTTGACTTGGATCGAATTACGCAGTGATTTTCCCGGGAGATGCACGCAGTTTACATTTTTATCTTGCCTTCTTATTCCAACAACAAGCTTGTGAGCGACGGGAATCACTTTCCAACAACGGCAGTCGATTACTTCCGTTTCGCTACAACGACTGTCGCTTTTTGATTGGTCGATGCTTCCCACGTGACAAATTGCCTTCGCTGTGTATTGTGGCTTGGGAAATTGATAAATTTTCAAATGTGGTGGCTGCCTATACGCGCTCTTTATGAAAATATTTGTTCGTGGTATCTTCTGTTACCACACGCACTTTAGAAATGGGGTTACTGAAGGTCACTAACAATTTCTGAACCATGAATGTAAATACCGTACATGTTTTCGTCTTATTTCCACAAGTAGGGTTTTAGTACGTTGCCTTCTGCGGTCTTTGATGAACTTTATCTTTTACTTCAAACGCTCCGCTCAGAGGGTTGGTGATGGATAAAACACACAAGGATTTCTGTTCCAGTCAGATCTTGCTGTGTTATTTACCAATTTAAGGCTTATATTATATTGTGCTTATAATCGGCAATACAACACATAAAGCTTAAAATAGTCGGGTACGATAAATGTGACGTCATTCTGTTTGCGGGCGTAGAATGCATTGTGACGTCACAACGTTAGTAAGCTTAACAAGGAAACGTAAAGGCAAAGCCTAATCCTTGAATTGACCTCTATAAATGCGTCACATCGTAGGGTTTGTCGTGATGTCTACTAGTTTAGCCATAAAACCTCTATTACTCGTTGGTCTATTGTTTATAAATCACCTAATTTACAAGCAGTGGAACCATAAAATCAGGTTTATTGATCGAACGACTTCATGTTACGCTCGATGGGTGTAACAAACTCGAATGACCCAGGTTCTTTCTGTTGATGGCCAAAAAGTGAGCATCTTCTTAACGTTTTTACGGATTACTACACAGGACAATTTTGTTTTAACCTAACCAACATTTTATATGCGTCAAAGAATCGCTATGTTGAAAAATAGGTTATTGTATCATACCATCTCAATAGTGAACAAACGTTTCGTCCAACAAATTGCATATTTAACCAAATTATCGTTCAACCTACCACACCAGTTGAACGATAATTTGGGTAAATACCAACCGGTCACGACAACCGTGCACTTTACAAAACCACATGTACAACGTACTGGGGCCCTTATTAATACCCATTATACTCTGCGAAAACTCTGTGTTGTAAACGTACATTTTTAATAAAGCTTTCCCGAGCCATCAAGGCAACCTCCCAGTGCGTTTAATCAACATCAATAATGTATGGCATCCGTACTGCTGGTTCGCTTGCATATTGCAAGGGGACGTCCTTGCGTTCCCGACCGATTCAAAGGTAGCGTGTGCATGCTAACTACGTGGGGAAACAAACAATCAATAGAACGACACAATAAGCAAACTTCGTAATCTGCAAACGAGAGTTCAGTAATTAGATTGGAATGTTCAGAGCTGGAGTTCGCTTAGTTAAATGGCAGGTTTTTGACAGTAGAATGCTTGATGATGTACACTGCATTGCCAGTCCCTGCAACTTTAGTACAAGAGTATTTTGGATTATGGTTAAATAATCTAAGGCGCAAATATAGGTCCCCCCCCCCCGCTTAGTTAAATGGCAGGTTTTTGACAGTAGAATGCTTGATGATGTAAATTGCATTGCCAGTCCTTGCAACTTTAGTACAAGAGTATTTTGGACTATGGTTAAATAATCTAAGGCGCAAATATAGGGCACCCCTCGACAACTGGCAGTATAGTAAACCAACGTTTGAAGTTGGTATAAGCCCAACAAGACAAATTTGACCGCAATTGTCTGTGAAAAGCTTGAGAAAATTCCAATTTGTTTTTCATTTATAACTTGTTTAGGTTATTAGTAGTTGTCATGTTGCAGAAAGTAGGCGTGTGAACATTGAAAAGCCTCGTTTTGCCTTGGCTATGACGGCTTGCTGTTTATGTAGCAAAAGAACTAAAATCGTGACCGCAATGACGTTGTTAGAACGAATGTTTTTGATGTAAAATGTCATTAAACATCATTAGAGGTCTAACTGATAAACTGACAGGCCTTTGAGCACGACCTTGAACTGGTTTGCTTTAAGCCAACCTTGTGATTTTCAACGAATTTTGCCACTCAGTGTCGCTTTACGTTTGAAATAGTTGCAAAAATTTGTCTTTGAGACAAGTTTATTACGTAAGTGCTCACGACTTTAATCGATAGCAATGGAATTAGAGTTTTCTTCTACACGATCCCCCCCCCCTTGAAATAGTTGCAAAAATTTGTCTTTGAGACAAGTTTATTACGTAAGCGCTCACGACTTTAATCGATAGCAATGGAATTAAGAGTTTTCTTCTACACGACTGTTGGCCCTTTTGTTCGCTGGCGTGTTACCTTTTCATAAAACTCTTTTTGTAAGAGCAAAGCCACGGGAGGTTACTGAAAAACGTGGGAAAACGGTTTGATAATGTTGGAAATCATAAACAAGCCCGTTATACTCACGGTTAGAGCAAGTTATTGTTGGTTGCCGCAGTTATAAGATCGTTAAGGCTGAATCTGTAGGAAGTTGATTCGTTTTTGAGGTTTTGATCTTAAACGTAAATGGTTTGTGATGTCATAAGGCGAGTATTGTGATTCAACAGTCGGTATTGTCATGTCGAACTATTTTAGAAATATTGTTTGTTTTCTGTAAATGTCGGAATCGTTGGTTATCAATGGTGTTTATGTCGTCATTAAAACACAATGTGAGTGGTCTGGAACAGGAAACTAACTGCAGACAAACCAATTTAAGTTGTCGAAATACAAGCAGCAACATTTAACTATAAATTGCGTTCAATATACTAAACAAACGTTGCAGATTTGTAAAGTTTTTCTACCAACTGGAGTAAAGTTATGCAAAACACCTTTTTTTTGGTTAAAGAACTTGTAACTTTGCAAACGATTCGCTCACTAAATTGCGTTGATTCCTGATTTTCTGATGTTTGATGATCCAGTTGATTGGATGCTACGCCTTGTTTGCAGAGCGAGATCAGGAAGTCTGCTCCACTTGATAAAGTTGCAACTAGGTCAACGTTTTCTCTTGGCCTTGGGTCAACGACATTGCGATTGCGTCTGTTGCCGGCTCTCTGTGTGTATTTGTTGACCAGAGAGTAAACGACTAAACGAGACTCAGTTACTCGAGTTATTTGAAGTATTTGCTATTTACGGACCAATAGTGACTTGGCAATGGCAAACTACAATGGTTTTCGATCTACACTACACCATATAGTTCCTGGTTATATCAACTTGAAATGTAAAAAAATAATTTTAAATTTGTTAGCAAATTTGTCGGAAATATTATCAGCTTTAAAAGCAAATCATTATCAGTTTGTATTGTAAACTGGCCAACTGTTTAAAATTGCACCCAAGTTTGTTGAACCCTATTTATTGAAATACCAACATTTGAAACGAACGCATTGAACATGAAATGTACCTAACCAAGTGTTAACCCCAACCCACAAGAAATTGATGTCCAAAGGTGTTTCTCTCCTTAGGTACAGTACATTCTGTAAATGTTTTCGATAGTTGGTTCGCAAGCCAATACAACACTGATAAATCGATTTCTTTCGCCATGACTGATTATCCAATAATCGAGCGAATATAACCCCGTACTATTCCCTACTTCCTCATCTCGTTAAAACACTTGACAGGAGCAAGATAGATTCGCGCTCCCTTTGACAAAGTCATCAGTAACCCACTATTTCCACGCTGTCATGATTCTCCAGTGGCCTGGTAGACAACTCTGACTAATGTTGATGCAAAAACAATGAAATGTTTGTTCCTGAAGTGACAATGCATTGCGTTGTGTTGTGAACTTTCAATCAACTTCGATTCGCGCGTCAGATCGGTTCAATTTTATTTCTCTCGCGCTGATTGGTTGTCGGGGTTGTCACGTGGCGTGGTACTTAAATTTGTGTTTTTGGTCTTGTGTGCGGAACCCATATAACAAGCCTCAGGTTTGGTTTTTCATTTATGTCAGTTATTGTTCATTATCCTGACTATCTCTTGTTTCTTTTAAACATCTTGCTTCAATCAGTGGCTTGCGTGGCAAATTTTAGACAAAGTTTCCCCGAAAATTGGTTGCTTTGTTACTGGTCTTAACGATAAAGTCTCTGATATTATACCCCATTGTGACCTGGTGTGCGTGTTTATGAAGTCACAATGTTCGGTGTGACGAAATACAGGGTGGATCCTCGTCGTTACCAGCGTAAAGTTTGCAAGAAAATACAAAAACAGGTAATATTTGCAAACTATCAGATTGCTTCTGTATCACGTAGTACAACCTTCGTTCCTTTTCTCCCAGACTACACTGACGTAGGTGTGTGGTGCTGTATAGACTTGTACAGACGTAAACAACTTTGTTCGGGTTAGTCACACCCCGAGAAAGACCAGCCCAGTTAACACTTGTCATTGAAGCTCGACTGCTAACTTTAAAACAAAGGCTCTGGTTTCTTCCGCGTATTGTTCTACGAAACAAAACTGAAATCGCTCAAATTAGCCGAAAATGCACAGGTGGTATTAGTGACAAAACTGCATTGTTATTGGGGGCATCGAAACAGCATTGTATTGTCATCTTAAGTAGCCACAATTCAACGCTAGTTGGACGGTATTTTGTCGAAAACAAAGTTATAGGGATGAACTTGGCATACCTTAGGGGTAAATATAAAGTGAACAAAAAGTTATTGGATATGCAGTATTATTCTGTATTGTGTAAAAATACGTTGGGCGTAATTTTGTTCTCAAAACAGTGCCACAGGGATAAACAACAATTTGACCTTTTGGTCTAGAAAAACTATCTGAAAATGATTTTTTAAACAATCTTTGCGCATGAACATGAAAACACCTTTGGAACTCTCGAAATCAAAACTTTTTACTCTGACATTCTTGTCCCCCCCCCCCACAGGGATAAACAACAATTTGACCTTTTGGTCTAGAAAAACTATCTGGAAATGATTTTTTAAACAATCTTTGCGCATGAACATGAAAACACCTGTGGAACTCTCGAAATCAAAACTTTTTACTCTGACATTCTTGGCACGTTGATTTGTTTAGCCTGTATTGCTATGGCAACTACGTGGTACGCG
Source organism: Phallusia mammillata (assembly GCA_003260075.1). Lineage (NCBI taxonomy): Eukaryota > Metazoa > Chordata > Ascidiacea > Phlebobranchia > Ascidiidae > Phallusia > Phallusia mammillata. Next base: position 31,798 of record QLIY01001255.1, on the reverse strand, counting down.
ACGTTTGGTATTTACCATTTCATCATAGATTTGGCATTTAAACAATTACTAAGCAACAAAGGTTGGGCTTGAGTCAGATTTAGAAGTGAACGTCATGTTCTGTTCGACGCCCTGCCCTTCATGTCGCAAAATCCATTTCTCAATTGTATCTTACCGCATTCAACATTTTTTCGTAAGTTTCAGTATGTAACCGCTTTATGACATGCGTGATAACGTCCAAACCTTACGCCCCTTTGGCAAACACCACATCGGACGTTTTACCAAAGGCGTAACTGCGACGCGACCGCCTATGACGTCACAATATGTGTGCTGAATGCGTAATAGATCGGCGGTCCCGCTATCTACTCGAAACATTCTCCGTTCTGCATCAGCGGGTATTCGCGACTTTTCAATCAAGACCACCTCGTTATGCGTGGATGGACGCTTTTGGTAAAGTGGTTTTGCTCTGCTGCGCTCAAACACTTCGTCGTTGAGCTGAAATGAAAAGGACATTGGCCCAGCGAATGATCACGTACCAGAAAACAAACGGTGTTTGGATTCGCTCTTCGTCTGCTTTTGTATCACCAGCCCTTTCACTACAAACTCTATTTCTTTCTGTTCAAGTTTCAATCTTTTTTAAAACTCTTCTTCAATTCAGTGCATGGCTTCATTTTTCACATACAGAGTGAATACAAGTAAACTTTTTTGAAGTTTATATAATTCTTACACTTGCCAACTTTTTTCATGGAGAGTTATTTCGCAAAATAAGGAACTGCTGTACATAATATACATTCATGCTTCACCAATTTCCACAAACAAAGAAATAATACACAACAACTTGCTTAAGTAGTTTTATTACTGATTGTTTTCTTATTTTTTTGTAAACCCAGTCTGAAAATGCCTCCTGATCACACGCTTAGAACTAGTCCCAAATCAGCCTTATTAGGTGCCATCATCTAAAGGTTGTTTCCTAACCCATAATTATGTCATAAGCGGTATTATTTTCTTCCAATTTAATGCAATTATGACTCAAACAATGCCATATGAGCATTTGCCTTCTCTGAGAGTAGTTAGTTCGAAAAGAGCAAGGCAGAAGAATGGTTGAGGGAAAATCTTTCAAAGGCTATGATGTAAAAATTAGTTTAGTGTATAACCTTGATGTAGTTCAAAATGTTGCACACAACCTGCTGTAATTTTATTGCTTTGTATTGCTTTTTGCCATGTGAGCATGGCCTTCTTGTTGAACTGTTAACAAAAGGTTTAACTTAAAGCTAGATTGAAACTATCAAACATAAAGTGGTGAATTCAATGTTTTCGTTTTGTGACTTTAAAATAAATTGATACTTTCTTGTTTTCCCCCCCCCCCAAAACATGGTATAATATTTTCTCATTGTGTTGCTTTGTGTCATGTGAGCATTGCCTTCTTGTTGAACTGGTAACAAAAGGTTAAATTTACTCTCAAAACTGAAAAGGTTAAACTTAAAGCTAGGTTGAAACTATCAAACATAAAGTGGTGAATTTAATGTTTGGTTTTTCGGTTGACACTAAATTGTTGCTTTCTTGTTTCAGATCAATGTTCGAGTCACTACGATGGACGCGGAGTTGGAGTTTGCCATCCAGCCCAGCACCACAGGCAAGCAACTTTTCGATCAGGTATGATTCCACTTGTTAGGGTTGTAGGGAAGGCACTAGATTAAATTTGCTTTTTAAATCTTGTTTCAACATATCATGCTCGGCACATGAAAGTTAAAACAAGAAGTCAAAATTTTCTTGGGACATTTTTGGCCTGATGTGTTCTTTTGTGAGCCTTTTTGGTTCCTTATATCTAAGGTGATTTGATAAGAAAAATGTGAAATGAAAAATTTTTTTGACAGCAATGAGATGTTAAATAAAAAAAGACATTGAAACTGCTTTGTTTAAGGGTATTATTATTAAAGATTCATAGAATGTGAAATAAAATAGTTAAGGTGACTTTGTAGTATTTTTACGCTCAAGTATTTTTACCTTTACCTGGCCATTGTCAAATGCCGGCTCAAGAAATACTGTACAAAGTGTGTGTCATGTTTCATAATGCGCACAGACACTCGTGTTAAGCGACGCTCTTGAAAGGGACTTGTGCCGTTTTTGTTTATTAACTGAAGTCCCTTGATGCTGTTCAACTGTGCCAAAAAGGCCTCCACGGTGTAAACCCTTTGCGGCGATATGTAATTACAGACTTTAGGCTACAGTTAACCCATTGCCTCCTCGAAGTACAGATCATCTCATTCTGTTGCAAATGATTCTGTATAATATTTCCCCTTAGTCGTGGCATACAAAGACATTTTTTAACTCACTTCACTGTATCGGTTTTGTTCATATTTTACCTTTCGCCAAAATTGCTCGTGCTAAAATGATGAAAACAGTTATATATATATGTTATGTATGTATCTATAAAAATATAAAAAATCAGTAAAAATAAAAACATTCAAAGACCATTGTAAACCAGTGGGGTATTTCATTATTGGAATATTGAGTTACCTGATTTAACTGGTATTTTTTCTTTCTTTTTGTAGGTTGTAAAAACAGTTGGACTCCGAGAAATTTGGTTCTTTGGTCTGCAGTATGTGGATTCAAAAGGCTACGCAACATGGCTTAAGTTAAACAAAAAGGTATGGTCTGCAATACATCAACTTTACAGTCTGTAATACAGCAGTTTAACTTAGCCGACTATGTTATTGTACGTACAAAGCTTCTAAAATTTACACTCAGTGGTGGAATTCAGCCATTTTGCATCGGTTCTATAGAACTGTCTCAGGAAATTTTATGAGATCAGCGAACCGGTTAACATTACTGGTTACTGTCAATAGACTTTTTGTAACAGAACCGGCCGAAAAATATGACTTTTGTGATAGAACTGGCTGAAAAATATGACTTTTGTGATAGAACCGGCTGAAAAAAAAATTGAATTCCATCACTGGTTACACTTATAAATTTCTTAAATAGGTTCAACAGCAAGATGTACGAAAGGATGCAATTTTACAATTTAAGTTTCGTGCCAAGTTTTTCCCGGAAGATGTTGCTGAAGAATTGATTCAAGACATAACACAGGTGGGAACCCAAGTACTGAAGCTTAGGATCAATATTTGCTGATTATGTCTGTGCATGTACCTACAAAAATAACTTTTAAATTGGGAAAAATTGTTGTGAAAAAGGGGACTAAAAACTTTTGTACTTCCATGGATTTAAGGTTTGGAGCCAAAACTTATAAAAAAGGTGCTTTGTGCTAAAGTTAATATGATTGGGGCCTCTCGAAACAAACTGATAAAAACTACATTAATGTTAACCCCTTATTAAAGTTTACCCGTACAAGCTCAATTATATACCATTTTGTGGTGCAGTTATGATAGCATTTATTCATGACAAATTGTCCTTAACATTACAACACACATATGTTAAAGGGTATGTAGGTAAATCTTGTTCTGACTTTGCTACACGGGCTGCATGTACCATTGCACAGTTATATATTAACTAGGAACTGTTTCAACCTTAGTTCAATTGGCCCACTGGGATCATTTAATGCATGTGCTCCCTGCTGAAATGTCTAGACCTTCATCTAGAATGCAGATTTATTTAAAGTAGCTTTGTATGAGATTGAACTTTACCATGAGTCCTGCATCTAAACCACACTAAATGTTTGATGGGATTCAATTTAACCTCCAACAAATAAAAATAACACTTTTTCTGTCAGTTAAGCTGGTTATTTGACTAAACTAAAATTTTAGAATTTACAAAATATTATCACTTTGTCAAATTTTTGGTTAAAATAAAACTGAATTCAATTTTCCAAGATATTTGCCAATAAAAGTATCATCACTTCATCAAATTCTCCTGTTAAGATCAAAATAAATTGAATTTAAGAAGACATTTATCAGTAGTTGGGAAGATATTTGGCAAGTATGATCAATTTTTTATAAGTTGCCCAGTCAATATTATATGGATACCTGGTATTGCACTTTGCTGGGGTGAAATGTCAACATACCAATGCTGTTATCAGTTGCACATTGGTTGCATAGCAGCGGAATAGCTAAATATCTCCTCGGGCAATTTAGCGTAACCAAACTATTCGGTAATGCCACATGACAACGCTACCATGTGCATACATTCTAGTGCACTTACTAAAGAGCAAATTTAGTGGCTGCTTTTTTCTTAATATGGTGCCGCAGGAATTTTAAATTGTTTGTGGATTGCCAATCAGACTAAACACTCCTTAGTTTGTGTTTGTAAAAAATTCTTACATATTTAACTTAAAAAAAATACTTCTGCCCAGGACCTTTTTATCATGACTTTTATTTCAAGCAAACATTTCACTGATTTATTACACATTAACTTCAATGAAAAATTGTTCCTACTATGTGTATTAGCATATTTAAGGATAAAGTATCAAAGTTGTTGTTCCCATAAGCCCCATTTTCCTTGACAAGTCTGAAGTCATCCACCATTTTTTGTGTACAAGTATATATATTTCACCTAAGTGATAGAAATTATCAGTATGTTATTCAAATAGAATCTCTCCATCTCTCGTACTGAGTCTCTGGTGACTCGTGATTGTAAAATATACTTCAACCAGATTACTCTGTACCAACTATTAACAAAAAAACTTTTTTCTGCAGAGATTGTTTTTCCTTCAAGTGAAAGACAGTATTTTAGCTGATGAGACCTACTGCCCACCAGAAACATCAGTTCTGCTCGCTTCATATGCTGTACAAGCTAAATATGCAACATATGATCCGGACAAGCACAAGAGTGGATATCTGGCCAACGATCGTCTGCTTCCAGAAAGGTTGGTGTATTTTACATAAAATCTTTCGATATGGAAAAAAATTGTCCTGTTTTTTTTAATGTGCTTGCGATAGATTGGTAAGTTGTGCAAAGCATGCATTTGAGTTTAAATTGGCAGCAGTGACTAGGCAATTTAATATTGGCACAGGGCAAAGTACTGCCCACCACATTCAGTAGAAACAAACATTAGGAAGTATTCCTTATGAACATTTTCATTTCTCTCTGATATACTACATAGTAGATGCTAAATCATACAACAATCATTTAGAATTGGGTCTTTTGTCAATTTCACAGGTTATATTCCCAGAGCAAGTGTTTAATTACGAACCATGTGTACTAATGAAATGTATCTGTATGCTGAAATTGTTCTAGCTACACATTCACGCCTGTATTGCCCCCCCCCCAAGTTGTGCAAAGCATGCATTTGAGTTTAAATTGGCAGCAGTGACTAGACAATTTAGCATTGGCACAGGGCAAATTACTGCCCACCACGTTCAGTAGAAACAAACATCAGAAAGTATTCCTAATAAATATTTTCATTTCTCCCTGATATACTACATAGTAGATGCTAAACCAGGGTTGTCCAACTCGAACACACCGCCGTGCCAAATTTTGTTTTAGAATATACTCGCATGCCACTGTTTGGTACTTTTTCCATACCATTTCTTAAACGTCCTAACAGTATGGGCTCAATTTATGATATATACTCCAAAAACCTTTTATTATGTTTATGCGACACAAAATACAAATAGCTTGCAACGGGGCTCAAGTTTTGTCCCCCCCCCCCCCCCCCCCCCCCCCCCCCCCCCCCGTTGTGTAAATTTACTAATCTTTACTGAAGTGAGCCATTTTCAAATGCTCTGCGTGCCACTTTTGGCATGCGTGCCATGTGTTGGACACCCCTGTGCTAAACCATACAACAATCATTTAGAATTGGGTCTTTTGTCAATTTCACAGGTTATATTTCCAGAGCTTAAGTGTTTAATTACGAACCACGTGTACTAATGAAATGTATCTGTATGCTGAAATTGTTGTAGCTACACATTCACGCCTGTATTAACATACTTGCTTTAAACAGGGTTTCGAGTCAGCACAAGATGACCAAAGATCAATGGGAAGAGAGGATTCAGACTTGGCACGCTGAGCACGGGATCATGCCACGAGAGGATGCAATGATCGAGTACCTCAAAATCGCACAGGTAACTTACACATTGTGAATACTGACACAGAAAAGAAAAACCCAATACATGCTATCAGTATTTATTGGTACTTGTTGTGTAATTGGACTTTTTCCTTTTTGTAGCTGTGAAACAGTTTTAGATTAATCAGAATATTGCAATATTGTAAAGTATTCAGTCTATTTGCTATGTAATTCTCGAAATCAGCCTGGATAAGCAAAAATAAAAATTATTTGTCTATTTAGCCACAAAATTAACTCGTTATTTACACATAAAGCAATTCTTTTGAAAAGTGTATCTCCAAATGCAATAAAGTAAAGATTAAAATATGTAACTTGCATTTTAAGTTGCTTGTTTTTTACCATATTGCCACCTCATAAAACAAGTCAAAAGTTGGCCAAATTGAGTAGAATATAGATAAAGAGAAAGTATAATATAATTTTCCAAGGGTTAGGCAACCGATTCCTTGTTTTACATGTAAATTTAAGATAAGAATGTTTACATGTCTTCATGTTTTACCTAATTTGGACTGCATATAAAGTTAAGTAAACAACATAGAATAGAAACTGATTTGCTGATCAGTCAAGTGCTAAGCATCATCATTATTATGCTCTATTTTGGAAAATTTTAAAAAAATGGGCTTGGTGTTGTCAGGTTGAATTTGTTCAGCTGATATATTGCTTAATATTACAAAGTACAAAATATGTTTCCATCAATGCCTGGATGCAATTATGAGTCTTGTTTCTTGAAACATATGTTTTCATAAGAATTTTTTTGTCTAATGGTGGTTTATTCCACCTATTTGGCCAAGAAAATGTGGTTTAAACTTTTTCAAATTTAACACATGATAGTAAGTTAGATAAGCTTTTGCTCTCATGCATAATATTAACCTCATGGAGATCTTCCGGCTATTGTATTTTTGTACTGATCTTTCAACGTCCTATACAGGTTGCTTTCATTATAGGCTTTTGAAACATTGGTACAAAAATACAATTGCCAGAAGAGCTCTGTAATAAGTTATTTAGAGTTGATCCCCACAAAGATTTATTTATAGAGATCTTTTTGTTTGAGAAGGCTACACCCTTGTGTTTGTGCCCTGCATGCAATTCAACCAGTGTCTGTTAGCATATCTGGTTACATTTTGCCCTGAAGCCCTAATGCCATGCATTGTAATTTGCAGGACTTGGAAATGTATGGGGTGAACTACTTTGAAATTCAAAACAAGAAGAAGACCAGTCTCTACCTCGGTGTTGATGCTTTGGGCCTCAACGTTTATGAAAAGAATGACAAGTAAGTGTAAGACTTTATCTCGAAGTGCCCTAATTTCGACAGAATTCTTACAGCCAAAGAAACCTGGGAGAACAAAACTGAGCGAAAGTTACTAAAACATCACCTGATAAAAGATGACCAAATAAAACTGCATGAAGATATTGAATTACTGTTACCACGCTGTGTTGTTCTGATATGCAACAAAACTATGTAAAAACACACACAGAAAGTCAAGTATTATAGGATGTGATATCTTTCTAAACACACAAAAATGATGTAGTCTGTGAACCACTAATTAACATATCATCAAACAAATATTGGCTTTGATTAAAACTCTTGAACAATGTTTGTGGTGCCCATTAAATCAGGATGTTTTACAAGATTTATAGATAAGTAAGTAGGTTGGAAAACATGGCCAATATTTCAACTCAATAAATAGATAATGATATGGACCAAATTGTAGGTGAATCAAGATAAATAAACTTTTTTGTGGTTTTAATTGATTGAATTTCATCAGGTGTATAGAATTAGTTCTATTAAATATGGGGTTTATTTAAATGCAGACCCCACTAAAACACCATGGCAATAAGATTTACTACCTGTGTGCGTACACTCTATAAGGGGGGTCTACAGAAACGTTTAAACTGTTTTTTTTTTCATTCTGCACCGCAAGTATAGAGTCAATTTACACATAATGAGCGAAAACTGTTGCTTCAATTGTGTTAAACTCCCCAAACGACCTAAACATGTGACTTTTACTCCAACTGTTTTGTACTCAGTCAAGCAAACCATGCACTGGCCTCTCGTACAAAACCTCACCTAACTTGGCTAGTAACCAAGGTTGACCTTTTGTTAAAAGCAAAGTCATGTGTGTTTATAGATGACAGGGTTTTATCATTAGGTCGTATTGCTGTGTTCATTTATTTTTCACCCAAAAAGAATAAACTTTAACTGACAAACGAATAAATTTTGCAACTTTGCACTCTGAGCAATAATTTGTTAACGATAAAAATAGTGAGTTGTCACGTTTCAGTGGATTCAGTTGGCATACGGCGGACAAACAACAAATGGCTATGTAGAATGCTTAACCCCCCCCCCTTCTCGCACTCCTTGGGGGTGCGTGCACCCCAGGTTAAGAACCCCTGCACTAGTGGTATGCGTACCACAGTTTGAGAACCACTGGCTTAAGCAGACGAAACGATCGTAATGCTATGAGATCCAGTAAATCCCATCCTTTATCCGGATAATCTTGTGTGAATTAGTGTGAAAAGTTGCCATGAACCTGTCTTGTGTTTTGCAGACTGACACCGAAGATTGGATTCCCATGGAGTGAAATAAGAAATATCTCTTTCAACGACAGAAAATTTGTGATCAAGCCAATCGACAAAAAAGCTCCGGTAAGTTGAATTAGACGCATGTGATTACGTTGAGATGTAATTCTGAAACTTTTTCTGTGTCAATCCCAAAACAAATACTTGGAGTAAAAATACTTCCTGTACAGGTAAAACTTATAACTATGGACCTAGTCTGTTTTCGAATTGCAAAACATTAATTGTTTGTCAGGCGTATTTATCTGTTTGCTTTGTCCGACCTCTTAACGTGTTTATTTAAACGTCTGTTGTAGTTATGCCTAAGCGCAATCGTTTCTAACAACAGATGCGGTACCTGTAGCGATTTAATTCACAAAAATTAGAACGTGACACGAAAACACGAGCAAATGTGCTCTCTAGTGACCCCTGGTGCTTACAACCACGTTATAACAGCACAAAACTCTCTGCAGGATTTCGTTTTCTACGTGGAGCGGTTACGCATCAACAAACGCATCTTGGCGCTGTGTATGGGAAACCACGAACTTTATATGAGACGAAGAAAACCCGACACCATTGAAGTTCAACAGATGAAGGCTCAATCTCGCGAGGAAAAGCACCAGAAACAACAGGAAAGGTAGGGAACCCGTTTTGTAGAGTTTAAACCAGAGGTCGGCAACCATTCGACCATAGAGTGCCAGTTCAAAGTTGTAAGTCGGGCCAGGCTCAGGGTTCTTAAAAACGGCTTGATTCGGGCATGACTTTACACTTTGTGTCCCCCCCCCCCCCCCCCCCCCCCCCCCCCCCCCCCCCCCCCCCCCCCCCCCCCCCCCCCCCCCGCTAAATAACCGGTTGCTGGACCTCTCCTATTTTGTTTATTGTCTTGGTCTTTCCCGAGGCTTTAAGTATAGGTCCGGCCAAGCAAACTTTCGGGTTCGGCTCCGATTTCAGGTCCGTTTACAACTCTGTTCCAGTTTACTTGTTGTGCCAAAATAGTACAACTTCGCAGGCCAACATTATCGTGCGTATTAGTGGTTTGTGTCAGCTGGTTTGAATAGCGACCAAATAGCGACATAGCACTATCTGTAGGTTACGTTTATGGTGCTACTTTATTGTTACAAAATTAAGACATATGATGTAATAATTCTAACCTCAACAAACTGTACTTAAATACGAAGTCGGAAATCACTGCTAACGGTTGTAGCTGCTTGCTGTAATGTATCTTGTGTAATTTAAGATTTTAGGTAACACCGATTTAAATATTTTGCGCTCCCACTAAACAACATCAATAACACCACCAGTATTCAGAGTTTAATTCGAACGCAAACATCTTTACTATTCATGTACTGTTATATATTTGTGACGTCATAAACTCCTTTGTTTAAACAGAACATTGTGATTTTTTCTTTGTTTGCATTTTAGATTTAGTGAAAAGGTTACGAATTAGCTGAACTTGTTGATTATTTCACACAGACAAGCGTTGGAACGGGAAAAAACCAAAAGAGCGCAGATTGAGAAGGAAAAATTGGAGGCAGAAAGGAAGACGGCCGAGCTGCTGAAGAGAATGGAGGAGTATGAGGCTGATAACATCAAGTACAGGGAAGGTAGGGATCAACATCTCATGTGTTGTGTTAACTTCTTGTAACATATTTGATCCAGCGCACCGCCACCGTAAAAGTAATTACACTTTGTCAGGTATTTTTAACACCCCAAACCAGTTGCATAATGTTTTATCCTAAGGGGCTTTTAGGAAAATTTGAATATTATGCGAAGAGCATAAATCTTAAAACGAACTATATTCAGAAGTAAGTATCATTCACACAACAAAAGTGGCTCTATTATATATGTAGGTGTTAGTACGTAATGGAAAGTGTAGGCGACAATATCCTGTTGTGGGAAGTCCTATAATTCCTCAATGAATCAAACCTGTCGTTTTAGTTACTTTTAACAAACACGCGATTACGTTGTGTTTCCATAAAATGGCAAAAACGCGATTGCTGTTATTTTGTCAAACCACTAGTCACACCGCTGTAGCATGCAACTTTTATCTATACGATCCTTCATAAGCCAAACAACTCCACTTTGTAGTTCACATACGAAAAGACCCAAGAATAACTAAAGAATTGTAAGGGGAGTCGATTAAAGAATTGCGGACCGGATCTAAACCGAAAGTCATTAATTTTTAGTTGTAATTTTATTGCGAATGCGCATGCGCAAAGGGTGTATGCTAATGTGTTTCAAACAACGGGACATGACTAAAGGTCTTCATGCAGACCTCTAAAGATTGAATGATTCGTTAAAATAAACTGTCCACAATAAGTATTAGAACTTAAGACGTTAGTTTTCGGGTGTAAAATACAGCTAACCTCAGTTAAACCACCCCCCCCCCGTTTTAGTTACTTTTAACAAACACGCGATTACGTTGTGTTTCCATAAATGGACACAAAATCGCGATTGCTGTTATTTTGTCAAGACAAACCGCCAGACCGCTGTAGCATGTAACTTTTATTTATAAGCCAAACGATACTATTTTGTGCTCCACATACCACAAAGACTCAGAAATAACCATAGAGTTTCAAAAGTTTTTCAGGGTTTGGGTAAAGAAATGCCTACTGGATTCAAACCCTAGGTCGCTTACATTTGCGTCGTAATATCACGTTCTTGTGCCAATGCCAATGCGCAGAAGTGTATGTTAATGTGTTCCAAACAACGGGACATTACTAAAGGTCTTCATGCAGACCTCTAAAGATTGAATGATTCGTTAAAATAAACTGTCCACAATAAGTATTAGAACTTAAGACGTTAGTTTTCGGGTGTAAAATACGGCTAACCTCGGTTAAACCGGATTCGGTTAATCCGGATCTTCGCCTAATTTGGACAAAACTTGAGGTACAAATGATTCGTAATGGGGTAAGGCTTTAACTAATCGATATCGGTTAATCCGGATCTTCGCGTAATCCGGACAAAACTTGAGGTACAAATGATTCGTAATGGGGTAAAGCTTCAACTAATCTACATCGGTTATTCCTGGCAGTTTTTTTGGTTCAAACGGGTCCGGATTAACCTAGGTTTACTGTATGTAGGTACTGATAGTCGCTCAACCCATAAGTAAGTACTAGTTACAACTTTAATGTGAATTTTTATCCTTAGAACTTGAGGAGAAACAGAGACAGGCACAGAAACTTGCAGATGAGAAGAAACAAGCGGAGGAAGAAAGGAAACAGATTGAAGAGCTCAGGCTCAAAGCTGAAGAGGAAGCTCGTCAGATGGAACTGGTACGTCGGGGTTATCAGAGGTCATACAACTTTTGAGGGGTCACTAGCGGCCATACAACTTTTATGGGGCTACTGTCGGTCAAAGCAAATTTAGGGTAAACTGAAACTTTTAGTACACTTAAATCAGCCTGTGGTTTTCTGTTTTGCCATCTTAAATATGGAAATCGATTTGGTCGATGAATGGCATCCTCAGTTCTTTCATAGCAATTTGTGGGATTACTAACTGTCGTAGTAATTTACAGGGTTACCATCGGTCATATTACTTTGGTTGGTTCTCTGTCTCTCTCATACGACTTTGCGGGGTTACTATCGATCATGGTTAGGTTGTTGGTTTCTGGGTTACGTTAGGGGAAAATGTATTTGAGAGAGATCTTTCGTTGCCGGGTTATCGACGCTTGTCCTCTTCACAGAAATCTGTCTACTTGTGTGTACGTTACATCCCCCCCCCCTTGGTTGGTTCTCTGTCTCTCTCATACGACTTTGCGGGGTTACTATCGGTCATGGTTAGGTTGTTGGTTTCTGGGTTACGGTAGGGGAAAATGTGTTTGTGAATAGATCTTTCGTTGCCGGGTTATCGACGCTTGTCCACTTCATAGAAATCTGTCTACTTGTGTGTACGTTACATGCCATGTGAAATAAACTGACACCTTACCTATGTTGGCTGTAGTACGGGAACCCGGTTTTTGTAACGATGAACTTGAACGTGATTTTATGTTTTTAAACTGTTATACATCCAAATCCTTTGTACGAAACTTGTCTTCAATAACGTTGTGTTAATTACTTTTAACCTACAAAACATGGTTTTGTCAAAACTGAAATGTACATAGTTTTGTCAAACTGGGATCAGCCCTGAAGCGTCCATGCAGACCAGCGCCCCCCCCCCGTTACATGCCATGCAAAAGAAACTGCCACCTTACCTATGTTTGGCTGTAGTACGGAAACCCGTTTTTTTTAACGATGAATTTGAACGTGATTTTATGTTTTTAAACTGTTATAAGTTACATCCAAATCCTTTGTACGAAACTTGTCTTCAAAAACGTTGTGGTAATTACTTTCAACCTACAAAACATAGTTGTGTCAAAACTAAATTGTACAACAACGTTCATTACTGGGATCAGCCCTGAAGCGTCCATGCAGACCAGCAACCATGACAACCTTATGTAAAAATCATAGTACGCCAATCATAAGGGGTGTTATACCGAATCAAAGCATTTATTTAAGCTCTGCAAATGCGTTGTAACGTCCCTGTAAACCTGGGTGTGCTGTGAACTGATCCAGTTCAACTGTGTTCATTCGCTTTATGGTTGTTTTTTTACAGCGTGCTGCCGAGAATGAAGAACTGAAATATGCGATGGAAAATGAAGTGGCGGCGAAACTTGCTGAGATTGAGAGGCTAAAGTTGATTGAGCAGGAGAAGACGGAGGAGAGTGAGAAGTGGAAGAGCAAGGTAAGCTCCTCTTTATCTCTTTGTTAAGGATAAAGCCTTAAACTGGTGGTTCCCAACCATTATCCGATTCCTCACGTAACAATTTAAAACATTTTCATTGCTTCCAATAGATTTTAAACCAGTGTTACCATATGTCCGGAATTTCCCGAACATGTGCGGAATTCGGGCGTAAAATCTGTGTCCGAAAATAATTTTTGATAACACTCTCAATGTCTGGAATTTAACGTACCCCCCCCCCTTGAGAGGCTAAAGTTGATTGAGCAGGAGAAGACGGAGGAGAGTGAGAGGTGGAAGAGCAAGGTGAGCTCCTCTTTCTTCTCTTACTCCTTTGTTAAGGATAAAGCCTTAAACTGGTGGTTCCCAACCTTTATCCGATTTCTCACTTAACAATTTAAAACATTTTCATTGCTTCCAATAGATGCTAAACTAGGGTCGTCCGGAATTTCCCGAACATGTACGGAATTCGGGCGTAAAATCTATGTTCGAAAATACTATTTGATAACACTCTCAATGTCTGGAATTTAACGTCAAGTAGTTTAACCCACAGTAGTTTACTCATTTTTTATGGGGGATTTTTATAGAAAGTTTACATTTTAACTGATGTCTGTGCTGATTTTAATGTACGATTTACCTTGCGGCGAATATTCATGCAAAACAACCCGTCTTAAATGCTAATAATAAACAACGCGTTGTTTTATATTGCCCAAGCCAAAACTTACTAAAGCCTCAGTTTTATTGAATGCTTTTTGCAGGCTGAAGAGACTGAGCGTCAGATTTCGGAAAAAGAACGGGAACTGATTAATCTTCACGAACAACGCAAGATTGAGGCTGTGAACGCTACTCAGGAAAACTCAATGGCTGAGGTGAGGGTTTGTGGTCTTTAAAGGATGTCACGAAAAACTCATGCAAATAACAAACAGCAGATACTAAGTTCAAGCTGCCCTTGCGAAATAACTGTAATGACAAGTTTACCAGATACAGTTCGTGCAGGATATCGTCTGTTCTTGCTGTGTTGCTAATTGCATAATTTAAAATCGTTCACGGGTTTGCAAAGAAACTTCACGATTTACCAATTAGAATTTATGTCTCCGATTCTGGTTTAAACCGATTTGGTGGTTCGATAGGAGGCAAAAACAGTTTGAAACTGGAATATTCCGGCGAAACCCCACCCAAAACTGGAGTAGAAATCTTCGTTCATTGCTTGTTTAAATCTGTCCACATCATATTTATCTTTTATTTTTCCGTAGCCCCAGAAAGGTGAGGAAATACTGGTTTAAGCAAATGCTATTGTTGTAGTCAGTAGAAAAGATCTGACTGGAAACTTGGTAATGCCCGGGAATTTACTGATTTTTTCACTTTAGACCGAGGACGACCAGTCGAGGAGCGATTTCAACCACGAGATTGGTGAGAACGACAGAAGCGAAGAAAATCGTCAAACGGAATCGGAGAAAAATAAACAACTACAAGAGCAACTCCTGGTCAGTGATGGTTGCATAAAAAATTGTTGGCTTCGCGTATCTTTGTTATCTTCCAAACTGTTGTCTGAGATTGGCTTGTATTGTTGCAACGTCAATGGAAATTCAGCCCTGGTTTTAACAAGATACAAGTTGACAATGAATCCACGGTTTTAAATAATGACTCTTTTGTAAATTGCGTCAGTCTGTATAAACTATAAAGCTTCGACGTAAAGTTTATGCCGATTTTGACGAACTAAGTTGAAACGTGTCTTAAAATGTTTGTGACAGAAAATGAAAAGGAGTTACAAAGCAAACATTTTTAGTGTTTTTTAAACCCATCTAAAAACTGCGGGTTCGCCACTGAGCCGAAAAAGCTCAGTTGGTAGAACGTGAGTCCCGGAAAAACTCATGTCGTGGGTTCGAATCCCACCGCAGGCTAGATTTTTTAGCATGTGCCTTGCCATATGGTGGTGAATGCTTAGTGGCCGGCTTGATTCATTATAACACGCCTTCAATGGGCCTGGCGTGCTATGATTTAAAAAAAGCAATGAAAATTGAATTTTAAAACGCCATGAAATAAGCTATTCCTGCCAGGCATAATCTTTAACCGAGTATTGCTTATCCAGCAGTTTTATTGTAAACAATTGACGTTTCGACGTCCTATACAAATGCCATATTNATCCAGCAGTTTTATTGTAAACAATCGACGTTTCGACGTTCTATAGAAATGCCATATTTCGAAACAACCCTTTGAACACCTTTATTCGCGGCATTATTTATGAAGCAATAACAGCTTATACCGTGCATTTAACGTTTTCGTGTTTCAGGCTCTGCGCAACCAACTGGACGGTATGCGAGACGAGAAAGTCAACCAATCCCAGCTCGACTTGATTCACACCGAGAATGTCAAAGCGGGTCGCGACAAGTACAAGACCTTGAAGCAGATTCGCTCGGGAAACACCAGACATAGAATCGACGAGTTCGAGTGCATGTAATCGTTGGTGACGTCAGCAATTTATTACGTCACCGCTAATAATGATGATTATATGAAAGTCACTTTGATTTGTGAGAGCTTTGATTGGGAGGTCGCGCTTTCGCTCCTCTTTTCTCTCTTATCCCGGGGGGTGCGACCAGTGGTGGGATTCAAAGTTTCTTGTCAGCCTGTTCTATTACAAAAGTCATACTTTTTAGCCGGGCCATGCCCAGGCCGTGTTTCTAAGCGCACCTTTTTTTAGCCACAAAAGTCATATTTTGCAGCGGTTCTATCACAAAAGTCATATTTTTCAGGGATTCAAATTTTTTGTCAGCCGGTTCTATCACAAAAGTCATTTTTTCAGTCGGTTCTGTTACAAAAAGTCCATTGACAGTAACCAGTAATGCTAACCGGTCGCTGATCTCATAACATTTTGTGAGATGGTTTTATAGAACCGGTGCGAACCGGCTGAATCCCACCACTGGATGCGACCCCCCAACAAGCACCTGATTTGTACTGCTGTAATTGATCGACGATGCCTTTTCTACAGTGACATCATATATCTATATTCGTGTGTGTATGTTTGTAATAACCGGCCCAACAGTCCTATATCTATTTTTCTTCGTTTTATTTCTTTTTCCACGGCCTGAGGAGAAAGGAGAAAAAAATATGTAATTCTCGTGTACAAAGCAATTAAATGGACCGGCCCTCTCTTTTACTTTGTTCCCTTCGCGCTTCGATCGTGTTTTTGTTTTCGTTCACTAATTCTTTTTCACTACAATGACGTAATAATCGCCTCATGTTAAGTTTGCCCCCCTGCTGGTTTNCCCTTGCGAAATAACTGTAATGACAAGTTTACCAGATACAGTTCGTGCAGTATATCGTCTGTTCTTGCTGTGTTGCTAATTGCATAATTTAACAACGTTCACGAGTTTGCAAAGAAACTTATTGATTTACCAATTAGAATTTATGTCTCCGATTCTGGTTTAAACCGATTTGGTTCGATAGGAGGCAAAAAAGGGAAAAACCCGGTAAAAAACACCTAATACCGGACTTTAACACTTCTGAGTTTATTGCTAAAGAAGAATTTTTCTCTTTTATTTTACCATAACCCCAGAAAGGTGGGGAAATACTGGTTTAAGCAAGTGTTATTGTTATAATCAGTAGAAAAAATCTGACGGGTAGCTAGTTAATATCCAATTAGGAGAAGACATTTGTTGATCCTTGTTCAATTTTAGACCGAGGACGACCAGTCGAGGAGCGATTTCAATCATGAGATTGGTGAGAACGACAGAAGCGAAGAAAATCGTCAAACTGAATCGGAGAAAAATAAACAACTACAAGAGCAACTCCTGGTCAGTAATAGTTGCATTAACAATTCGTTGGTGTCGCATATTGTTATCTTCCAAACTGTTATCAATGTTTGGATTGTATTGTTGCAATATCAATGGAAGTTCAGCCCTGGTTTTGACAAGATGTAAGTTGACAAGGAGTGCAATGTTTTTAAGTAACGACTCTTTAGTAAATTCGTCAGTCTATATAAAGCTTCGACGTAAAGTTTATCTCAAGCTGTTTGTTACGAACTAAGTTGAAGCCTGCTCTTGACATAAGAAAGGAGTTACAAAGCAAACATTTTTAGGTTTTTTTTTCAACTCATCTCAAAAACAGCGAGTTCACCACTGAGCAGAAAAAGCTCAGTTGGTAGAACGTGAGTCCCGGAAAAACTCATGTCGTGGGTTCGAATCCCACCGCAGGCTAGATTTTTCTAGTTTGTGCCTTGCCACATGTTACGCCTTCAATGGACCTGGAGTACTATGATTTAAAAAAGCAATGAAAATTGAATTTTAAAACGCCATGAAATAGGCTATTGCTGCAAGGCATAATGTATAACCGAGTATTGCTCATCCAGCAGTTTTATTGTAAACAATCGACGTTTCGACGTCCTATAGAAATGCCATATTTCGAAACAACCCTTTGAACACCTTTATTCGCGGCATTATTTATGAAGCAATAACAGCTTATACCGTGCATTTAACGTTTTCGTGTTTCAGGCTCTGCGCAACCAACTGGACGGTATGCGAGACGAGAAAGTCAACCAATCCCAGCTCGACTTGATTCACACCGAGAATGTCAAAGCGGGTCGCGACAAGTACAAGACCTTGAAGCAGATTCGCTCGGGAAACACCAGACATAGAATCGACGAGTTCGAGTGCATGTAATCGTTGGTGACGTCAGCAATTTATTACGTCACCGCTAATAATGATGATTATATGAAAGTCACTTTGATTTGTGAGAGCTTTGATTGGGAGGTCGCGCTTTCGCTCCTCTTTTCTCTCTTATCCCGGGGGGTGCGACCAGTGGTGGGATTCAAAGTTTCTTGTCAGCCTGTTCTATTACAAAAGTCATACTTTTTAGCCGGGCCATGCCCAGGCCGTGTTTCTAAGCGCACCTTTTTTTAGCTAGCCGGTTCTGTTACAAAAAGTCCATTGACAGTAACCAGTAATGCTAACCGGTCGCTGATCTCATAACATTTTGTGAGATGGTTTTATAGAACCGGTGCGAACCGGCTGAATCCCACCACTGGATGCGACCCCCCAACAAGCACCTGATTTGTACTGCTGTAATTGATCGACGATGCCTTTTCTACAGTGACATCATATATCTATATTCGTGTGTGTATGTTTGTAATAACCGGCCCAACAGTCCTATATCTATTTTTCTTCGTTTTATTTCTTTTTCCACGGCCTGAGGAGAAAGGAGAAAAAAATATGTAATTCTCGTGTACAAAGCAATTAAATGGACCGGCCCTCTCTTTTACTTTGTTCCCTTCGCGCTTCGATCGTGTTTTTGTTTTCGTTCACTAATTCTTTTTCACTCACAATGACGTAATAATCGCCTCATGTTAAGTTTGCCCCCCTGCTGGTTTTTGCAATTGCACCCCCGCCCCCCTGCTGTTTTTTGCAATTGCACCCCCGCCCCCGACATCTACCAATCATGCCCCTTCCCTGCCCGCACCACAACTCACGTCACGTGATTTCTGCAACCCGGAAGTGAACGCTGTAACGTCAGACGTGCGTGTTGTGACGTCACAGTCCCCTGTCGCCCGCATCAAGTGTTAGAGAGTCGTGTATAGCGCGTCGTAGTTTCACTGTAGCCGAGTTGTACATTTGCAGGCTCAAAATAAAATACATACCCTACACGCGGTGGCGCTCGTGTGCTCTCTGTTCGTCACGTCACAATGGGTAAAGAGTTGCCGTTGTATGATTTTGTCTCGCAAGTCGGAACCGAGGTATTGTTTTTTGAAAGTCAAAGAAAGGTCCTATTTTGCGTTTAATTGAGCTGCTTGAAGGCTGTAAGGGGACATAAATGTGGCCTACAAGAACAAAAAATGTTGTTTTCTCATATAATTTTAAAATGTATACGTTCTCTCAATGAAATCAGAGTACGCCAATGCATTGGAAAGAAAAAAGCAGGGTTTCAAATAACAAATCTCACTTTAAAACCAAAATATCCAAGTAGTCGTTTTGGTCTTTGAAAAGTCTTAAAAATCGCATCAATGCTTTGCAAAAAACAATCCACCGTTCAATATAAATGTTTTTACTAAACGTAATATAACAAGAAGTTATTTCTGAAAAACAAAAAAGTTTATGAACCATAAAAACAAAAATATTTAAAACAAAAAATAGGTTGATTAAATGATTTTCGCCATGTTTGTTGAAATACCTGAAATATATGCAGAAATACAGTTTTAAAATTTCAAACCGCACCCATTTTGGTTGATGAAAGAGGGAAAACGCAAGCTCAAAATATAAGGGCAAGCAATCGGTGGATGAAATCTTCGTTGATCTCTCGCACGTCCCCCCCCCCATAGGTTGATTAAATGATTTTCGCCATGTTTGTTGAAATACCTGAAATCTATGCAGAAATACAGTTTTAAAATTTCAAACCATAGTCAAATTGTGTTAAAAGAACAAACCTGAAAAACACATTTCGTTTTTTTTCCATGTTTTAAAGATAAATCACATCTTGCTTACCTAAAACGCAACAGCAAAATCAACACAAGACGAGATTTGATACCGGCAAAACCTAACTGCTGTTTATCTGTTCATTCTCCGCATTGTAAAACTTGACAATGGCAGTTCGCATGGTTAACGTGACGAAAAATAAACAAAAACACAACAACATGTATAAGAACCTGTCCCCCCCCCCTCGAAAAATGTTTCTGAAAAAACGTTGGAACCGCCATCGTCCCTGCGCGGCTGACGTAAAAGTACACAAGCTTGCCTCAATTAACTGCCCTGCATACAACCGTCGCAAATTAGCTTATAAAGTAGAAAGCGAGTCTGTCGTGTTTTACAACCACCCAAATTGTCACTGCCCCATTATGACAGAGTGGTCGGGTCAAGCAGGAATACGAAACTGAAGTTAGTTAAATAAGTTAGCCTAAATCCACGAGTAAAATAAAAATGGCTTGACCAGTGAAATGGGAATTAGGGGCATCAGCGCATCTGGTTTGCTGTTACATGAAATAATTTATTTTACAGATTTATCACGATTATCTGGAGTTTTAACATTACATGCTTGATATCCAATTCGCAGTCTCTTCTTATTGAAGAAAACTTTGAACCGGATTAACAAGCATATGTAATAAACTGGTCAAAACCCGAAAACCACAAATCCCTAATTTTTACAGTTAATACAGGCGCAACCGTTTGTTTAAAAGGAACAGTGACGTTTATAGCGTATAACTCGACAACAGCGTGTCACTGCCCCTTGCCCTCAGAGTCCCCCCGCAAGGACCCAAATGTTTTACGCAAACGCAGGGCTGGGAAAAAATTAACAACAGTTTGCGCCCTACCAGGGTGGATCACGAAACTTTTCGGGCTATATGCAAAGCCGTTTTCCTCTGGTCCAAGAGCCTGGACCTTCATTGGAAATAGCGGTGTCCCTACTAAATATCGTCTACACCGCGGCCAATGCAATGCGGTGGAGGCCATGCCAAGGCCGTGTTTCTATGCGCACCTTATTTTAGCTAAAGCCATTTAGCAACGCGCCACACCTAGCTAAAAATCGTTCTAAGCTAAAATCCCTACGTGGCGCGCGAATCCCAAACGTACCCCACCTATGTTAACTATACCCTACCCTTAGTTAAAGAGTGCCACTCTAGTTCTAGCCCTAGCGCCAACTTGCTGACATAGAAGCACTCCTACAGACTTGGACCATTCTTTGACCAAGGAAGACCTCTTTTTACGGGTCCTCCTCGAGCAAGAATAGGTCACTCAACCCTAGCGCCAGTTAGCCTAAGTTAGGCCTAACAGTTCCGCAAACCCGGTTGACCCACGACAGACTCCTATGTTTACATACAAGTAAATATTTGGAGTTAAAAAACGTTGGTTGAAGGACGAAGATATGGATGTCGATAAGACGTGAAATGGCGAACCTGCAAAAGAAAATAACAGTCAAGCATTTTTCCACAGGCAAAATGTAAAGCTTAAAGTGAGGCGTTACTTCTGCGACCGGCGCTGATTAAAATCCCCGTGTTTTGCTTTAGGCGGACTCAGAACACGCCTTGTGTATGAAAACGGTGTAGGCATTGGGTGCTTTAGTTGTACTTTTTAATTAGTAAGTCAATATATAAGCTATAACTGAAAATTATACGTAGTAAGTCAAGTTTTAACAACAAAATAATTTGCCATTTTTTATTGAAAGCAAACGTAATGTAGGCTATGCAACTAATTTCAATGTCAATTAGTGAATGAAACAGGTTCATAAGCATGTGAATGTTTGACCATTATCATTGTTTTAACAGATTCTAAAAGTTCCCTAACTCAACAACATGAACCAAGCTTTCGTTTACCAAAGATTAAAACAATCGCAAGGTTTGGAAATAGTTGTAGCTTACCTTGTAACAGACCAGCTTTTAACTTCCGAACGCCAAGACTTGACAAACCAAATAACTTCTTGCGACTTGGAAACGCATTGGAACGCGCGTCTGATTGGTCGTGACGTCGTCGTATTTACTTGAGCGTGTCGGATGACGAAGTGGCGCGAAAAATAATTTTTGTTTTTAGTGAATTTTAAGACGTAATAATGTCTTTTTACATGATTTCTACGTTACTATTCCACTATCTAACCGAGATTATTACTTTTGTAACGGATAAGTAGCAGTTTTATGCGGAGAAATAAAAATATTAACCTATTTATAATAATGGCCAACTCATTAGAAACAACTAAATTTAGGTTTTAATTAAATTCTACAAGTTTAGACTGCTTTTAAATACTAAAGTATCATCTAATGCCAAAAAATGCACAATTTTCGCTTCGAGGTTGTTTACCATTTTTATCGCTGTCGTTTAGGTCCCCCCCCCCCCCCCCCCCCCCCCCCCCCCCCCCCCCCCCCCCCCCCCCCCCCCCCCCCCCCCCCCCCCCCCCCCCCCCCCCCCCCCCTACACTTCTGCAGTGTGGAGGGTGGCTAGCCCGTTTAGGACCAAAAAGAAGACCTAATAAAGGGCGGATGAGCTTAAAAATGCCAACGGCCAGCTGGATAGAGATGGTGTCTCGAAAAAACACACCCGCAGAAGGAATGTGGGGCCTCCACTGCGGATACTTATGCCCTTAGTAATCAGCCATGAAGTGCAAAAACGAAAAAAGAAAAAAAGACGTTAATGGGATCAAAGTTGGAAAATCACTTGATGCCTCGTCCGGTAGGGGTATGTTGACCACGCAGGGCAACCTCGACCTTCATCCAGCGACTGCGTCATACAGACTAGCAACGTGGAACGTTCGTACCTTACACCAACCTGGAAAATTAGAAAACATTTTGAATGAAATGAGAAGGTTAAGTATTGCTATAATGGGTGTAAGCGAAACAAGATGGATTCAAGCAGGCAAAAAGGTGGTAGATGGAGCAACTTTCATCTACTCGGGACCAGAGCCCCCCCCCCGAAAACATGAAAAAGGTGTTGGAGTTATACTTGATCCCGCCACTTCACGTAATTTGATGGGACATTGGGCAGTTTCTGACAGAGTTATTGTAGTGCAACTAAAGGGGCACCCTCTCAACATCACCGTGATACAAGTGTACGCACCAACAAGCTGCAGTAGTGAAGCAGAAATAGAAAAGTTCTACTCAGATTAAAATAGAGCCATTGAACATTGTAAAGCGCATGAGATTGTATTCGTAATTGGTGACTTAAATGCTAAACTGGGCAAAGGTAAACAATCAAACGTTATAGGTCAACATGGCCTTGGTAGGAGAAACATATGTGGAGATAAATGGGCTGGATGGTGCGAAGCTAACAACCAAGTTGTCAAAATTCTTACTTTAAACACCATCCAAGACGTCTGTGGACCTGGAGAAGTCCTGACGACCACACAAAAAAACAAATTGACTATATCACAATAAACAAACGTTTCCGTAACTCTGTAACACAAGTTAAATGCTACCCCGGAGCAGATTGTGACAGTGACCATTCTGTCGTTGTCGCAACAATCCGTTTGAGATTACAAAAGTTGAAGAGACGCGTTGTCACTTCAAAATTAGATCTTACAGCACTAAAAAAATGTGACATCCGTACCAAATTCAAAGACTCTGTTCAACAACGATTCCCCGACATTCATGAATTTATTGAGGCTGAGGAGAGTTACGGAAAATTTAGCGAGGTTATCAGGCAAGTTACACGTGAAGTGATACCCACTCTACCGAGGATAAAAAAAGGAAATTTGGATGACTGAAGAAATTTTGGAACTAATGGACGCCAGAAGACTCTCCGGACGCTTCACAGACGAATATAGAAACATCAATAGGATTATCCGACGAAAATGCCGTAATGGCCCCCCCCCCGAGACGTTCTACCAAAAACAATGTCAAGAGCTTGAAGAACTAGAAAAACAATTTCTAAAACAATTGGTCAGTTTAATATAAGCTAAACATATTTTTAACTTGTTCAATTTTATTCATTACATGCAGTTTTATGTGTACTGGTTGACTGTATAATTTGTTCAATTGCATAGAGATTGTAAGCCCCAACTGTAGCCATTTGTTTAAAAAATGGTTTAGGTTATCGCATAACCCAGTTAATTGCATAGGAAAAGCTTGCTGAACTGGATTTCTGATCAACAGTGTGGCCTGTAGCCTATTGTATTGAAATCCTTTTTTCAAATACATATATGCTTGAAATAAGTGTCCTCTGTTGGTGAAGTGTACTGATTCATTTTTGGAAAATTGGAAACAAATGCTCTAATACATATTATATTCTTAACATATAAAAGGTGTAACCTATCAGTATTTAGGAAACTATACTTTTTTAGGGAAAGTTAGGAAAAAGTCAATTGCCTATTGCAGTTAATCACAAACTAAAGCAAATTATAATTGATCTTGCTGTTCACCCGAAACCAGCTGTATACTTGTTTATTGTTGTGTGTCCAAACATATGTTGATTTAAGTTTATTGTTACAGGGTGATATGTGTCCAGAAATGCTGTGAAGAACATGATAATAGAGAATCATCATAATTGATGGTTTTCATGGGAAGGATGAGCCATCTGATTTTTAGATGAAGTAGTGTTAAGCCCTAACCTGAATTGGATAAATATTGCTGACAGTTTTTTTACCCCATTTTCGCTGTTCTCCCATGTGAATGTGTATGATTTTTAAATAGATTATGTTTACCACAGTGGTAAACTATCAGTTGTGTTTTGATATATTACCGAGGTTAACTCAAAGTGTAAAACACGAATGACTTTCTTTAGTTTTTATATATGCCAGCGGGAGAACGATGGGTAGACGTTGTACCCATAACAAACCTATAAGACTGCTTGGTTCATACGTTTATAACAGGGGTCGGTAACCCCTGGCACGCTAGGTGGTTTTTCATGGCACGCAAACCGACCTGTGTTTATATTAAAATACAATTTACCTGTTACACTGCGTGTTTATGGTTTTTATCACGCCATTGTCTCAAAAATTTAGCCTTACGTGCACAAAACACTCTACTTTTTCTTTGTTAATAAAATCTATTATTTAGAAACGAACCGCTATATTTAGGCACGAACCACTATTATTTAGAAAAACGTTGGCACGCGAGGTCATAAACACAAGGAAACACCAAGAAAATTTGCACGCGTCGCAAAAAAGGTTTCCGACCCCCTGGTGTACAATTTTCTTCGCATTTCCCCCCCCCCTTTTATCACGCCATTGTCTTAAAATTCAGCCTTACATGCACAAAACACTCTACTTTTTTATTATCAATATCTGCTGGCACGAACCACTATTATTTAGAAAAACGTTGGCACGCGGGGTCATAAACACATAGAAACACCAAAGAAATTTGCCTGCGTCGCAAAAAAGGTTTCCGACCCCTGGTGTACAATTTTCTGTGCATCTGTATTCTTGCTGTGTGTTTTCCAACGCTTGTGGATGGACAGTTTTTCGCATGCCAGCGGGAGAACGATGGGCGCACTAAAACAGTGTACTCATAACAAACCTATAAGGCTGCTTGGTTGATACTTTTACAATTTTCTGCGNACCCCTGGTGTACAATTTTCTTCGCATTTTTCTTGCTGTGTTATTTCCAACGCTTGCGGATGGACAGTTGTTCGCATGCCAGCGGGAGAACGATGGCCAGACGAAAACATTGTACTCATAACAAACCTATAAGCAGGGTTGCCATACCGTCCTTATTTCTAAGATTTGTCTTTATTTTGAAGGGCAATGTCTTAGAAAAAGTTGTTGTCCTTATTTCTAAGAACTGTCCTTGTTTTTGACTTGAGTCCTTATTTGGTCTTATTTTTAACAATTACAAGGAACAAACTTAGTGAAATGCTACAAGTAAAAGCAAACCTAGACCTGAGCTGTTGTGAGATGCACAAAGTGTTTTCTACGAACAAGGAGTTGAAACAGATACCCCCCCCCCTCCAAGGCTTGCGGATGGACAGTTGTTCGCATGCCAGCGGGAGAACGAAAGGCAGGCGAAAACATTGTACTCATAACAAACCTATAAGACTGCTTGGTTCATACGCGTACAATTTTCTGCGCATGCTGTATATTTTCCAAGGCTTGCGAATGGACAGTTGTTCGCATGCCAGCGGGATAGGCGGTCACACGGCTTACAGATTTTAAGGCGAAGTGAAAACCCCCAACTGCAAGTGAGTCTGTGCTCCCAATTGGTCACTAGAAGCATAATGAATTTTTGCAAGCGCAATTTATTCATCTGTCCTTAAACAACTGTTGCAACCGCAATTCAATACAGTTCTTTTACAACTCAAGTCCAAACTTTAAAGTCAAATTTTTGCTTTCTGCAGAATGCTGTGTATAAAACCACTCTTAATATTAAGCACTGGCTTAGGTGCTTTATCAATTTTAAAATGTCACTGTCAGTACAGCTGGTGACAAGACATCGACCGTACTGGCTAGGATATATGGAATCCAGTTTTAAGGGAGTAACAGGCTAAAAAGCCGTGCCTCACCTATTCTGTTCGGTGCCACAACTAACTTAAACTACAGAGAAAACAAAAGTTGTAACGGTTATTTTTATTTTATCGTGTCCTATCATAATCTTGCGTTCTTTACATTTAAGAATCGCCTTTTGTATGAATTAAGCACGGTTTGGTTCAAGCCAGGCCGTATCGCGACAACCCTTTAATAAAATGAGTAATTCTATGTTAAAAATTGATGTTTGTTACAGCACACCAGTCATCATGACTCTATATTATGACAAAAACACGTGACTTGTTTTCATAGTTATGTCATATCACGTGACTTGATTGGAGAAACTCACTTTGCTTTGTGTTGGAGAGTTGCCTTAAATGTAAAATGTCCTATACACGCTTAAAACGTTTTTTTTTCTACTCAGCTTCTTATAATCAAAACCAAAAATGGTGGTTATTAATTATACGCACGACTTTGTCGAGTCTAACATACGGATCAACGCTTAATGTTGTTTTCACTGTCGAACGTACAGAGAGTATGTAATGCACATCCGCATTTGTCAGTGGATTCCAAAAAAACGCCGAATGACACCGGTGTGTAAGATCGGAAGATAGAAGGCAGTGCTACGTATCACCTGTCGTTTCCGATTTAATGTCTATAAATTAACCGCAAAAATGGGTTTTCCTTACAGTAAAAAGTGGTACAGCAATGTAGATCGATTAAAGGTGAACTTAAAATAGATTGAAGGTAAACTTAATGCTAAAGACTTCTGCGAGATATATTTCAGAAACTTACAGAATGGGCAAACAGAATTGTTTGTCGTCACTTCAATGTTTGCCCATTGGCTTAATTTTTACAACAAAATTAAACTAAGCTCTTATGTTAACAGCAAAACGGAAAACTTAGACATGTTGTGGTTTTTGTTTCTTATGCTGATCGTCGGATGCGCGGAAGGTGAATGTCCGGGTGAGGATTTCAGTCTTGCTCCTCGACCTTATAAAAGTAAGTTTTTCTATTCCTAATTTAAAAGTTAGTAAAAATTTGGTTTTAAGCAGGGAGTCCGCTTGTCATATCGGTTCAGGGTCGGTTCGGGTTCACTTCGATTTGTTTTTAAGGGTTCGGGTTCGGTTCAGGTTTTAAAAAGCGCATATTTTCGGGGTCAGGTTTTGTTCCGGTTTGGGCAAATTATCCGGTCCGAACCGGTTTGCGGTTTTTAAACCGGTTCAAATTTTTTTTTTTTTAATTTTATTAATTTAAAATAAATTTAATAGTTCTGCCCATCAACTACCTGGCCATACCACACTCCAAAAGAATTTTGCCTGTGCAATGTTAGTTTTGACACGCCCTATACGTGCTATCTCGTGTATTCTTCGGTAGAGCTACTAACACTGAGCTTGGGCTGGCCCCGGCCTAAAAACTTGTAGTAGGTGGCGCTAAGGAGTATAGGCGTTTATGGTGCTGACTCAGCAATTTGGGTTTATGGTAAGAATAATTGCTGAGATAATGCTTACAAAAGTATTGTGTTAAAAAATTTTTGTTCAGCTTTGTTTGGTTCGCGAGATATTGGGGTCGAAAGTGAACCCCTTTTGGACATTTTGAGCGGTGGCGCGTCATTGATTGCTGGCGAGCGGGGACGGCGGCATTATGCGCGAGGTATGAACTTCAAGTTAATAATCGGAGCAGAGCCCCCGATATTAGAATAACCAGTTAGGGCATTATGAAAACGGCATGTTCTGCAGAAACAGAATATGTTGGTGGCTTTTATGCTGCGAAACGCGTTAAAGAGCATTAAGCAGTCATATTCATAAGCGTATTAATATTTGTGGTTTTAAGATTTTTTTAAATTAATGCCATCGATGGTTTGTTAATGCTTACAAAAGTATTGTGTTAAATTTTTTTTGTTCAGCTTTGTTTGGTTCGCGAGATATTGGTGTCGAAAGTGAACCCCTTTTGGACATTTTGAGCGGTAGCGCGTCATTGTTTGCTGGCGAGCGGGGACGGCGGCATTATGCGCGAGGTATGAACTTCAAGTTAATAATCGGAGCAGAGCCCCCGATATTAGAATAACCAGTTAGGGCATTATGAAAACGGCATGTTCTGCAGAAACAGAATATGTTGGTGGCTTTTATGCTGCGAAACGCGTTAAAGAGCATTAAGCAGTCATATTCATAAGCGTATTAATATTTGTGGTTTGATATTTTTTCAAACCAATGCCATCGATGGTTTGATAATGCTTACAAAAGTATTGTGTTAAAATTTTTTTGTTCAGCTTTGTTTGGTTCGCGAGATATTGGGGTCGAAAGTGCACCCTTTGCGTGGTTGCTGGCGCCGTTTTTCGCTGGTTGCCAGGATCGCGTAGGTGCCCGCGACCACCTTTTTAGTTTGCCAAATCGTATTGATAACTTTGTAACATTCAAAAATTAATCTACTCTCTACAAAAGTTTTTCTGTGACGATATGTAGATTTGTTTCATAGGATTACCTAGTTTCATAGGATTACAACGCACGGGATTGATCCAAAGCCAGTTTGTTACGTCATAGAGAAGACTATAAAAGTGTCAATTTTGCGCAAACAAATGCTTTCTTTTGTTAGTTGTGACGTAATATACAGGATTGCTCGTAAGATGAAACTAACTAATACCGTATTTGCTCGATTGTAAGCCGCGGCTTATATTGTTTTTTAGCTGCCGTTTGTGCGGCTTATAATCGAGGGCGGCTTACAATCGAGGCCTTTTTTGTTCTGTGCACCCCTTTTTGTCGATATTAAAATCTAATTCTCCCCCCTACAAATTTAGTTTGCTAAAATATCGTTTACATTAACTTTTTTATGTAATTCTTAAAACAGAATTTAACTCTGATTAGCGATTATATGAGAAATTTCTTTTTCTCAGCTCATATATGGAAAATGCAGCAATAACACATAGCACAAACCACTAGTAAGAGATTAATATTGTGACATAAATTCCCTCCTAGTGGGGTATTCCCCCCTGGTTGGGAACCACTGATGTAAACTATACGGCCCGCGCTAATTATTTTTAAACTTATACGACCCGCAGTGAAAAAAGTTTGGTGACCCCTGTTTAAGACGAAAGGTGCAAATATACGACTCCTTCCTTAGAGGTCCACACCTAAAATATAATAATAATACGTCACGCTTAAACTACAAGGCGGCTATCAGCACAAGCGTCACACACATACACACGTACAGCTTGGTAATAATATTATTTGAGTTACACAAGCGTGTTAGTACACATTATAAGTGTTAGCAAAATTAAGCCCCACTAAGTTCCTTTGATATGCCTAAGTGCCTTAAATATTATTTGTAACTTTACCCACAGAACCTGACAATCTCTCGGTGTGCGAGGAACCGTACCGCGGTCCCAACTGCACTTGTCCTTCTTCAATGTTCGAATGTGCTTGTCACAAGTTTGGTCGGTGTGGGGACAGACCAGGATGTATTGACATGTTGAGGGTAAATGACTTTTCCCTACACCTAACTGGCAATTTTGGGTGGTTCAAAATATACTACAACGACTGCGGTGATTGGAGCGACGAGTATAGTGAGGTTTGTCCTGAAGGTTACTTTCAGTGTGACTGCTTCAACACAACTTGCAAAGGTCATGTGGGGTGTGTGCGGCAGTGGGATCGATGTGATGGAAGCACAGATTGCTTAGATGGCAGTGATGAAGTTAATTGCACTTGTCCAGCTCATACATTCGAATGCGATTGTTACAAAACAATGAACTGCAGAACTGGTTATGGTGGTTGCATCGACAAAAACCGGCAATGTGATGGAATTAATGACTGTGGAGATTGGAGTGATGAAGCCCCCCCCCCCCCCAGCTCATAAGTTTGAATGTGATTGTTACAAAACAAAGAACTGCACATCTAGATATGATTGCATTGACAAAGACTGGCAATGTGGTGGAATTAATGAGTGTGGAGATTGGAGTGATGAAGTTAATTGTACTTGTCCAGCTTACATAGAGTTTGAATGTGATTGTTACAAAACAAAGAACTGCACAAATATATGGGGTTGCATCAACAAAGACTGGCAATGTAATGGACGTAATGACTGTGGAGATTGGAGTGATGAAGTAAATTGCACTTGTCCAGCTCATAAGTTTCAATGTGCATGTGTTGGCACAAAACAATGTGATATCAGTATAGAGGGGAGTTGTGTTGACCGATCTTTGTTGTTTGATGGAAATCGTGACTGTTTGGATGGTAGTGATGAGACAAATTACGCATGTAACCGCTCTGGAGTTTATGCAAGATGTCCGTGTGATCCTGGTAACAAACATTGCCTATCTACTGGCAGATGCATACCTTTTGACTGGATTGGTGATGGATTTGAAGATTGCTATGATGGGAGTGACGAACTTTGTTCAGTTTCAAACTTCACATGTCAATCTTGCACAATGTTTGCCACAACTTGTAAGAGTGAACAACTTGCCAGGTATCTTGTACATTCCACAGTTCCAGCAGAGTGTAATACCGTAATCCAACCATCATGTGCTGTTGACATCAACAGTTGCAAAAGCAAGAATGTGATTTGTGTCTCTTCAAACTGCCGAAAAATAGAAAACTTTTGTCCGAAACAATTTATTTGTGAAAACCAAGAATTCCTTCCCAGAGGTTCATTTTGTGACTCAATTAGGAGTTGTAACGACAATAGTGATGAAATCAAGTCAGGATTTGGATTTAAATGCTCTGGATCATCGAGACAAGGTGTTTGTGTTTTGCCACAAACCAATGTTTACGATTCAGTTGCTCAATGTTCTGATAATTCTGATCTTTGTTTTAAAAACGGACAGTTCAGATGTTTTCAGTGCTTGGATAAAAAGTTGATCATATCACCCAAGCAAGTTTGTGATGGTATAGTGGATTGCTTTGATATGTCAGATGAGTGTTTGTGTTTAAATCAAAGTTTGTGCAATGATATAAGGGGTGTTTGTCCACCAAATCAGATGCATTGCCAAAATCAATCTGCATGTTTAATTGCAGATGGAAAGTTGTGCAACTCAAGTGTGCAATGTGTTGATCAAATAAACACGAAATACTGTTTGACTGCCATGAATATGGAACAATCTCAGTGTTTACCAGAAAACATTGAAGACCTTAGCATTGACAAAATATTTAAGTGCGCAAAAACAGACAACAAAGCACTGAGGAGTAAACTTTCGAAATTTTCAAACAGAAGAGTTTTGTTAAACTCCATATGTGATGGAATTATTGAGGACGACTTAAAACTACTTGGTGAAGTAAACTGTACAAATATGTTTTATTGCTTCTCAAATGGAAAGATCAGCATAAAAAGCACTGAGGTATGCGACGGAAAAGTAGATTGTGATGACGGCTCAGATGAATTTCCAGAAGTTTGTAACAAAACCCGGTTTTATTGCAAAAGCAAAGATAGGGTTTCCATTGATAGAAACACTGTTTGTGATGGAATTATCGACTGTGACAATGAATCTGACGAAAGTAGGTGCCTCTGTGAAAGCAACAGGTTTTATTGCACAAATAAACAACCTTTGTCTGTTGAACAAAAACTGGTACAGAATGGAATTCAGGATTGTTCAGATGGAAGTGATGAATGTGTAAACTTGGCTGGGGACGCATTTGCAGATGTGAATGAAATGATTGCTAATCCAATTTATCGAGCAAT